>JBBPLS010000493.1:0-16088 GCA_038089895.1 Boletellus ananas | reverse complement strand
GGTTATTGCCTTGTACGTCCATGGCCCTGGTGGTTCCACACCATCCGATAAGACCGGCGTGGGTGCGTTCGGGGGTGCCAAGGTCCCGGCAGAGACAACTGTTACCGTTACAGGAGATAAGATCGAGGTGCTGCACAAAGGTCACATAGCTTGGGCGGGGACTGGAGGCCAGGAGGGTCTCGACGGCGAATATGCGATCGACTTCTGAAGCCTGATTGCGGAAGTGTCTGTACGAGTACGTGTATCGGTTGTCGTAGGTTGATTCGACTCTCGCGTCAATGTAAGTATGAATGTGCATTGTTGCATGTAGTATATCGTCGGCGTGACGTCCTACGACTAATTTACTAGGCTTTAGTTTTCAAAAACATTTCGTCGGCCTGCCAGAACTGCTGAAACATCTGGAAGTCATCGATTCATCCTTATGGAGGTATCGCCCACCTCCACCTGATCTGCCCGCTAAACGAGGCCAATTCAAAGGCACCGTTTCCAAGAGAATAATTAAACCCGTGCACACTCTGCTACAGAGCAAGAAGCTTCATACGTATCAATCGCGCGAAGTGAGCCGCGCCACGTACAACCAGCCAGCGGCGATAATCCATCAGATTGTATGAATGGCTTTACAGATAAGTGCTCGACGAGCACGGTCACCGACTCGAATATCAATCAGAGCTGCAACTTGCGAGACGCCCGGCCCAACCTCAGTTGGAACCGTATGCGGCGTGGCTGTAGGGATTAGTAGGGTATCATCTGTGTGGTAGTTAGCACTTCGGAGGAAGGTATGAAAGTCAAACTACTCGACGGCTGCCAGATAGCTCGCTCGTCCGGATCACGGTGCGGTGGGCCACACGGGAGACCGGGCCGCGGGACGTTCAAGCTCCGTCTTGACCCGATACTGTCACGTGTGCAAGGTGACTGTCCCACCTTTCCTCCTCCTCGTCCGTGGTTCTCTCACAATTTATGCGTTGTCGCTTCGAGCTTCACTTCAACTATCTCCCATTGTTCTTTCCATGTAGCTAACCTTTGGAGTCTGTTCCAGGCATGACTGCCACACTCGTTCCCTGTCGAGCGTCCTGCTCAGGATGCATTTACCCGTGCTGAGCACCGCCAAGGATAGTGTCAGTCGCCTTCAGATCTTGTCGCACACAAAGTCCTGGTTGTTCCCTACCCACGTGGAAAGCTCCAGGTTGGTGGGCACATTCCGGTGGAGTGTCCCCATCTCTGTTCCCGAATCACGGCCACCCTTGCGGTCGCTTTCAGACGTCGGGCCTGGCAGGATATGCAGGAACGGCTACATCTGGACCATGCCTGACTGGCACGATGTGATAGTGCCGGACGGACGATCGCGAGCCTAAGGGAAAGCCCCAATACATTTCTGGGAGCCCAACATAGGAAGACGCTCATAGCGCGGGGAAGAGTGCGGACGCGTCAAGGCCGATGGGAAAGCCAAGAATGTCGATGCGGTAGACGAGACGGCGAGAGACGGAGCCCACCCCTTATACCCGTGGTACTTTCTGGAGATCAGGATCCTCAAAGTCATACCATTCGCGAAGTTGTGTTTTATTCGCAGTCTGACAGTCCTGGCCGGCGTTTGTATGGGCGTCAAGACAGTCGGCGATGAATGCCTCCTTCCGCCAGTCCTCCGCCTGTTGGCCATTTGTTCGTGTTGTGGGAGCAATGTTTTTGTTGCTTCAATCTTATCTTGGAAGGGTCGATCATGCGTGCTCTCAATGCATCGTATGTGTCGGAGTTGTTTCGAATGACTGTCGTTCCAGGGCTGACACTGTGTCGCAGGGAGAGGTGTTTCATGGTTTTCAAGAAACATTGTACCGTCACCAGCGCCCGCACTAGACGACACTTACCCTGGCGTTGACGAAACAATACCCACGATACCCTCATACATGCCGCATGATACCCATGGGTTACCATATTGCGAAAGATGGTGATAACTATCTAACGATTTGACAACGATATATCTAGACATTCGGACCCGATGCCGCCTCATCGACATCGGTGGGCCTTCGTCCGGTGCTGCAGCCACTCTGAAGATCCGTTTCCGACACCACGGTCGCTTACTCCATAGAAAGGCACTTTTTGACGGTTGTGCTGTCATTGCCGACCATGTTGCCTGCCATGACAGAATAACCGTTCGTCCATCGATCCCGGGGTCCCGATGTTCCAAGATACTGAGACGTTCAAGCTAGACAGCCTCCTGCATGTCGATGAGGTGGTCCCAGCCTGGGGTTACATCACACTGTAAACAAGGCACGGATCGCAAAGTACCGAGAATTTTGCTGGCGGTTGCTACGAGCCATCAAAATCGAAAGTACGCTGGATCATACTAGGCGGAGAGAAGATGAAATAAGACGCTACGTCATTACGCGTCACCCTGTATCTTGTCCTCATCTGTAACTTATGGAGGCACTCGAGCTGAGCTTGCCCGCTCAAGCTAGCTGCGTACTCTTGAGCCGTTCGAACGCTTCCTCGTGAAAACCATTACATACGGTGACGATAGCAGGCATGCGGATATAAACAGATAGCAAATCAGGTCAAGTGAATATACAACGTCTCGTACAATTTATTTTGATTCCCCTCTCTTTGCTAGATCTTGCCGACTACCGAGCGCTGAGCTCAAAGACCACGGGCTTCGAGACGACCCCTGAATACTCTTTGAAACTCAGGAACGTGGTCAAGGTCTATCAGTGTGTTGTGTCCCCCCGGGACGTCCGCGAAAGCCGGCTCCCCACGACTGAATTCTGTCCATTGACTGAGATAGTACTTCAACCAATCCTCCTTGCTCCCAGCAGGCGGGATGCCGTAAAACACGTCAACAACAGCTGAGGAGCGGACAAGGCGATCAACGATCATGACGATCCAGCCACGCGCAAAACGTACACACGGAACCACTTGGATTGTGCTGCTTGCCACACTCGATGAGCGATTGGGCGACGTCGATCCAACGATGGTACTTCTCGGGCGTCAGCTGCAGTTGGACAAGACGCTCGGCGGGTGCCAACTTCCACAGGGCGTCCAACTGTTCCTTGTGAGACAGTGGCCGCAAGGAGGCCGCGAGATCGTGCACGTCCTGCCCGGACACGAGACCGAAAAAGTGGGATAGACTGAGAAAGTTGGCCGTCCAGTCCACGCTGCGCATATACTCGGCAATGCGTGGGGGAACGTCGATGATGCCAGTGAACTTGACTTGATCTCCCACGGCTTCGAGACGCTTGGCAACCTCAAAGGCAATGATGCCACCGTACGAGTAGCCGGCAATCGCGTAAGGTCCTCGAGGCTGAGTACGCTTGACGGCAGAGGTGTAGCAGGAAACGATCTCGTCCAAAGACGCAAAGAATGACTCCCTGGGCCCGAAGCCTCGGGCGCAGAGTGCATAAAAGGGACGCTCGTTGTAGAAGTACCTCGAGAGGTTTACAAAGGTAAAGGCATCCCCGACGCCAGAATGAACCATGAAGATTGGTGTTCTGTTGCCCGCAAGGTTGAGAGGTACGACGGGGTCGTATTCCTCTGCGACGAGACTGTCGGACTTGGACGCGTCGATATACTTGGCCAGGCTGGAGACGGCTGGGTGCTTGAGGATCTGGATGACAGGAATGTCATGGATGTCAAAAGCAGATTCACATGCGCTCTTGAGACGCATGACATCGTCAGATGTACCACCGCGTACAAAGAAATTGTCCGCGACAGACACATCCGCGACTTCCAGGCGGAGGATGTCAGCGTAGATGCGCGCAACCGCCTTCTCGGTGTCATTCGTGAGCGCGAGGTTGCGCAGAGAGGAGACAAGTGTCGTCTTCTCCATCTGGTCGGATGGGTAGAAACGAAAGGAACGAAGGTCCCGACCAACTCGGGTCCCAGATGTGTCAGGCAGCCCACAGCTGTGTTTTGAACTGCATCCCTGGAATGGCGCTATAACATATCTGGTATGTGACTATGCCTTGATTGATCACTTGATGGACGCCGGCCGGGCGCTGTGTGCACAGTCTTGATTCAGAAACGACTCGAGAAGTCTCTGGGGTACCTGCCCGTGAAGCCTCCTAGCCCCGAGTCCGACCGTCGACGGTCGCGAAACAGAAGAGTCAAACAGCTCGGAGATCACACTCACCGCAGCGTCAAGACCGAGAGTTATCGGTCGGCCTAGCTCCTTAGCTCGAGGTGCGTCATTGGAGTCAAGCGTCAGAGGCTGTCGCTCCGTACGTGAGCTACCCAAACCATCCAGCCGAATCTCGATGAACGCGTGGACCGGAAAAAAATGCGCTGCTATACGATACGGAAACCGGAAATACATATGAAAAAATAACACAGAAAAAAAGTGACGACAGAAAATGCGAGGTCGGCATGCATCACCTCGCACGAGCCTTGCCCTTGTCCTGCTCCCCACCCACCAAACTCAACAGGGCCTTGGCGCGCGAATACTCTCGCGCAGCCTCGCTCTCGTCTTCGCTGGTTGAATCGCCATCCCATGTGCGCTTCCTTGCAGTAACATTGCCACCAAATCCGTACCCGTCCCGATCGTCGTCGCGCAGCGCGGGGGGCGTCGGCGAGAATGTGGGCTGCAACGATACCCGTACGCTCTTTCGCCGCACGACCGGCTGTTCACCCGTCGTTGCACTCCGTTTACGTGCAGGCGGTGGCTCCACGGGCGGCGGGGGAATCGTCAGCACGGGCGCAGATAAACGCGGGTTGGTGCTCGTACTGGGACCCAGCTCGGTGTCGCTGTCCAGGTCCCCGTCCAGGCTCTCCCGCCCAGTCGCGTACGACGAGACGGAGAGTGAGTCTCTCCACGATGCGCGACGCATCGTCGCATCTTCTTTTCTGTTGTGCCTCTTCTCGCCCTCGACGTTCCTGACAGGTGGAGGCGCCTGGGGAGGCGGACTCGGAGATGGCGTTCGACTCGCGTTTCGCAGCGCCGATCTCAGCGGCATCTTGACCTGCTCTTGTCCAATTGGCCCGTGTCTCTGTGCTTCCTGTGCTTGCCTCGGTCTTGCCGACGACGTACCGACGGTGGTTGGGTCGCGTGGCAGTACAGAACCCGGCGCCCGTGGCAGATCCAGTGACCGCGTCTTGTCGTGCTCGTCGCCGCCGTCCCATTTCGCAACGATGCTCATCAAACTCTGACTCTGCCCGTGCCGCCCGTTCCCGTTCGCATGCCCCACTGTCGCGCGTCGTCCGTTTGTCTGTTTCGGTATTAGCTCCGTCGACACTCGGGCGGGTGGCGCTAGTGGTAGCGATAGGGACAAGGGCTGCGTCGCCGTCGACACGAGTGCCACATGTGTATCCACAACAGACAGCGACGCAGACCGTCGGTGCATCGAGGTCGACCGACGACTCGACGTGGGGGCGATGACCGCGGCCGTCGTTGTCGCCGTTCGTCTGTGCGGCATGTCGACATCCTCGCTCGGCCTGGTGTCGCCCTTGGGTACAGACCCAGACGGACGGCGCACGAGCACCCTGCCGTGTGCTGCTTCTTCTACTCTGCTCCGGCTCCGGCTCCGGCCCGTGAGTGCGTCCGCCTCGCCGTCCGTATGTCCCTGCTCGGACCCCCTCAGATCTGCCACCGACGTTTTCTGCCGCTTCGCTGTCCCCTTGCGTGTTCGCGCCCCCGAGTTTATTGCCGCACCCGCACCATCCGTTGCCCACCCGTCCGTCGTACCTCCGGCGGGCACATTGTCCTCGGCGTGCGCCCCACGTGGTCGCCCCTTGCGTAACCTCCCCGACTGACCCCGCACAACGCTCACTGCCGTCGTCCCTGTCGCACCCGTGTCCAAATTCAAATCCAGATCCGAATCCGAATCGATTCCCGTACCCCGACGCCGCTGTCCGCCATGGATCCTCGCGTCCGTCCGTGTCACCCATCCCCCGTTCCCATTCGTGTGTGCGTGCCCGTTTTGTTTCTTCGACGACGGCCCTCCTTCGTCCAACTCTACTCCACCTGCCGCCCGTTGCTCCCGCTCCTTTGGTTTCCGAAACAGACCACGGAGCGAACCGAAAAAGGCAATCGACGTTCGGCGTTCGCGTTTGGCACCTCCTGCGCCAGCCGGTGCTGGCGCTGTCGCTCCTGCTCCCCGTCCGAGACCGGTGCTTGCCAACGTTGACTTGGACGGGGACGGTCTCGTCTCGCCGTTCGCCTTTCCAGACGTTGCGGTCGGCAACGGAGGTGCAGACGTCAACGGAGGCGCACCGAGCGCAGACCGCCGCCGAATCACGTCGAACGGGTCATTGTCGACGACTTGTAGTGGCCCGGCGGGGTCGTCGTCGTCGGAGCTGTCATCGTGTTCCTTGTTGGCCGTGATGGTGCGCGCGGAGGTGATGGTGGTGGTAGTGGTAGTGGTAGTGGAAACGGGGAAAACGGTGCGTGCGGGAGCAGACGGGCCAGCACGTGTGCTCGTGTTGGCATTGACGATGACGCTCGCGCTGGAATTGGGAGGCAGGGGAGCAGGGTCGGCACCTTCGTCAGATACTTCTGCAATGTGTTGAGAAGGCGGCCGACGCCCACGTTTGGTCCCCCTTCGTCTTGGTGGCGGCGCGGGCCCAGGTGTAGGTGCGGGCTTGGCTTGGATAGCGTCGTGCGTCTGTGCAGCTGGGGGCGGTGACCGAACGGCCGTAGGGAGCGTCAGTTCTGGGATCGAGTGTGCGGGCGGGACAGCGATCGTAACATTCGTGTGGGCTTCTGGAGCGGGCTCATGTTCTTTGGACGCCCGGCCCTCTTGGCTCGCCTCTGCGGACCGTGCGGCCGTCTGAGAAGCGCTCTGAGACGGCGTGAGGGACGAGTTGTCGGACCCGTACGTTGGATGGGTCGGCAGACCACCTGTCCGTGTCCCCGCAGATGGATCACCCGTGTCAGTGGGATGTATGCGCGAGGAAAGAGACACACCTGTGAGCGCGGTGCCATTGGCGCCGAGCGTCTGCAACGCCCTGAGCCCCTGTTTGCCCATCTCGCCCCAGACCCACCCGCAGTCGATGAGCGCCCGACACCGTGCACCGAGCCCGTCTCGGGCGATGCTGATCCGGCGTGCATCCAGCTCGCGCTCCTTGTTGACTAGGTGTGCTTCGCAGGCCTGCAGCTCTGCCTGGGCCTGTGCAAGCTTGGCATTAGTGCTTGCGGGGCTAGTACCAGAAGGTGTCGCATGCCCGGCGCTCGAGTTGCTCGACGGGAGCGAGGAGAGCGAGGCGGAACCGATTCCGGACACGAGACGGAGGGAGGACCGGTGGGCGTCGCGAGAGGCCTTGGATGCCTTGATGAGACGTGTGACGCTGTGTGCACTCGTGAGTGAACGAACGAAAGTGGGGGAGAGGGAGCGTACAGGATGTCACGGTCGCGGAGGACGGTGGAGAGGTCGTCCTCGAGCGCTTTGAGGGCGACCAGCTGTTCGCGCCAGGCGTCGAGGGCATGGGCGTACCGCTGGAGGGCGTCGTCCGCGCTGGCAAAGAGGTCGACGATGGCGGCGATGGTGTGCGCGGGCGAGGCGGGCGAGGCAGCGGCGTAGGCGGAGAGCGAGGCGAGGGCGGCATGGGAGAGCGGGAAGAGAGCGGCGTAGTGTCTGGCGTACTCTTTCTCGTTGGTGATCAGGTTCGTGAGCAGCCGCGAGTCGGGCGCGCGGTGGACCATCTACAGAAAAAGGCAGGGACGGGTCGCTCGCTCACTTTTGTTTTCTGTCGAACAGGGGACAGGAAAAGCGTGCGCTCCGCACGGACCGTTCGTCGGCGCGCAGCCCTGACTTGGCACTGCCTCGCTGATCACACACATCAACAGCGTCTGTGAGCAACCGCTGTCGTGTTCTACATGTTACTGACAGACGACGTCTGGTACCCTGACGGCGTGTTCTAACAGCAGCACCCGAATCCAGACCTGCCACGTCTTTGTGCGGGGCCCAAGGCTGGATGATGGATGGTGATCCGGTAGTCATGTTGATGAAGTTTGGACGGCCTCGACTCGGACCGACGTTCAATCCAATCGGGGAGCGACGGAGTCGGGACGTATGACCCGTCGCTGCTGACCCTGTCGCACCCGCTACCCAGGCGATCAGTTCTACGGCATGACCTCGACAAGAATGTCGACCTGGGACGTACCGTGTCCAGGGTGCTCGGCTCAGAGGACTACACTTGCAAGGGCGGGGTTCTAACAGTTTTACGGTGCCGCGACCGGTGGGCGTGCTGCTCAATACCCTCCCTTCATCTTGACATTCGTTGCGCTGCTTGATCTTTCACTCCCTTCTGCCTTGTTAGCCCCTGTCACAAGACTCTTCCGCCGTTTCCATGTCCCAATGCTCCATGTCCTTTGCTCCAATTGTACTAGACCTCACGTCGCTTTTCATGGGCTTCTAAGAATCCTTGAACTATGCTCTCCTGAACATGTTCTTGGTCTGTGTCCCCCAATATGACACTGGATCGGTGGTCTCGTCCTCTCAGCACATCATCACTCGGAATCATCTTCGGCCCTTGTCAGTCTTTGAAAACATGCAACGTATCATGCCTTGGTGTGTGGACTTGAACGAGTGCGGGCTACTCACGTTGGCATCCTCATGGCCCCATTTAGAAACTTTAGGATGGGCAACAGGTCTGACTGGACGCCATCGAGCGGGATCACTTTCTACAGCTGCTAGCGCCATACATGTCTCTCCGGGTGTTCCGCTTCCACTTCGACACCCGTGGGTACGCCGACGTTCCCCGAGGAGATCCATGGCACGGCTTCCGGAAGCGCACGGGCGTGTCTGTTCACTTGCTCAATTCTGGGGGAAGCGTCGGTGTATGCGCTCGCCGTCCTCATTCACGGCGTGCCGTTCCCCAAGTTCGAGCTGGCTACCTACCGGGACTCGTATTTCCGAACGGGCGCGTTGTGGCTGGAACATGGTGATTTGTACCGCGATCGGTGGTCGTTGGTCCATGGGCTGGTGCGTGGCCTTTGGAAGGGCGGCCGTGAGACGCTCCGCGGAGGCTCGGACCTCACAGCATTGCTTATTACAGTGATCTTGGGGGGAAAAACAGAGTAGCACTGGGGAATGGCCGGCACCCTGTGGGCTGTACCGGTGGGTCACTTTCCGAGGCGCCTGTCCGACAGAGACATGTATGCAGCCTGCCAGCTCCGGTATCAACCCGCAGAGTGCGAAGACAACGAGGATGTTCATCGCATGCCCAAGAGTCGCTGGGTTCCGAGTGACGACAATGGGATCTCGGGCCTCGCAATTATGTCAACGGAAGCACCTGCTCTGCGGAATGTGACCATATTGCGCGACCGACATTGCATATCTTTTCAGGTGCATGATCCTGGCGGTGGTGACCAAGCCCTGGCCAAGCAGCTCGATCCTCCGCCTTCGTAGAGTGCATACTCGCGGTACTTTGCGATCTTGGAACCTGTTCTCCATGTCCTCGGTCCTCACAGAAATCGACAGAATCGCTGACGTTGATCGGCGATCGACGGGGGGGGAACATTATCGAACCGCATGCCATGCGGATGGTCGCTTGCCATTTCAAAGTCCAGAATAAAACAAACGTATGGCCCATCATCTAGGAGAAGGATGCGCGGTAATTCTGCCGAGGACAATGATCCTGGGTCTTTCTACGATCAACATTGCCGTGAAGTTTGGGATCCGCAAACTTGTGCTGAGCGTTCAGATCTAAAGCATTAAGGAGTGGGTAGAACTGGTGTAACGATTCAATGTGCCTGCGGCATCGGACGGTCCTCGTCGATCATCCCCCGCGGAGGCCACCGAGATGCGTGTAGGCATGTGGAGACTCAGATAATCAATCAAAGGCAAGTAAGGGTAGACACAGAGACTAGCAGCGCCAACCGGAGATGCCAGTGGCGTTGTGCGCTACCAAGTCAGATAAGACACGGCTGGTCGATTGACGGCTAGATGCACGGCGGTGCTAGATGCAGTTGACCGTTCGAATTCGTCTCCAATGCCACGAGCCACTTTCAGAACTACATACAACAATTGGTGGTCCCGTTTTTTTGCTGACCGCGTTGTCGCTCATCGGACCCACGGACCCTGCGGCAAGACTCGATGGCGTCATGCACCGACGCTCGAGTCGCTGTCACGCCATGTCCGAACCCCGCCCGTACTCCAAGCATCCAGCGGACTTGTTGCGTGATTCACGCGACCTTGCAAATGAAGCCCCCAAAACGCCCTCTTCTGAGAAAACAGTCCATGAAACCAGCAGACGATTCACACTTTCACTCAAGACGACGTACAACAACTCTGCAGGCTAACACTGACCTTCACAACAAGCCAACTCACTCTGACGATATTCATACAAGAACACTTGTACCTCCTTATCCTGGCTTAGATGGGGACACGAGGGAAAATTTTGGCGCTGTCCCGGCCCATTAGACAGTTAATTCGCAAAAGGAGGCTCATGACGAAACTCACTTGACACCATCGCCTTCACGGCGTGGGTTATCAGTGGAGGGCGGGAACACAAAAAGGTGGCTCACCCGTGTTTTGGTCGTTGACGAGCGGGCCCTAACCAACCACATGAGACGACGACACTGCACGCTAGACATGGACTCACAATGGGCGGCCCAAGTTGGATGACCACGGAACCGCCACTCAAAGGGTTAGAAACAGAACCGTCCCCATGAGCAGAAGCAATGTCAATTGGTGGCCCATTATTATAGATGGCGATCCTGCGTGATGTCTGATGTGAAAAATATGCTGCCCGCAGGAACGTGCAGCTCACGGGAAACTTATCTCGCGAAAGACGAGGCTGCCTTGTCTGCCGACGAACACCTCCTTATCGGTGAGGTGTACTTCCGGAGGATATGGGTAGTCAGCCACTGGACCGAACCTCGCAGTGCCGCTGATCAAGACAACGCTGCCCCAGTCTACAATCATGGTGAGGAACGAAGACGATAATGTGTAGACGAGTTGACGAACCAGAGTCGACGATGATGGTAGCAGCCATGATGTGGGGTTGCCCGCTAAGATCGCGAGTGGGAGGGTCCACTGATAGAAAAGAGGTGGCAGACCTGGGACCATTGACCTGCTGGGAGAACCAGGCTTACCTGAACGGGAACCAGGAAATGGAAGGCAACATGCTACCCAAGAATCTGATCTCGCCCACGCCTCCTTGTGGTCGTGTCGCCGTCGCACGTACCGCAAAAAGCGCGCTCGACCTCCCTGGATCTGGCCATATCCACTCCGATCAGAGGCGTATCTTAACTAGGTAGAGAAGGTGAACGTATTCGACGCCTTCTCACGTTTTATTGAGAGTCGATGGCGCAACGCGGAAAGAGATAGGATCATATCAGGTGCAGGTGTCCGAAATTAGCAGGTACAAGAGAAACTTGTGGCAAGGAATTATGATTTGGCGGACAGACGAGGGTGGAGCCGAGGTCGACGATATGTTCATCGTGAACAAAGAACGTTCTAGGACGGGCACTTGAACTTTCGGCGCTGAAGGCGTCGAGATCTGTAGTGCCTTGTTCTGCCCTATGATGGTGTGATACGTGGTGTAGGAAAGAGGGAGCTCAAGGTTGGCTGGTGTAGTGAAGGTTCGCCGCACAATGAGCACGTCATCCAGAGAACAGAACCAGGGAAGAGTGATATCGGGAATGGCCAATATGGTACGTGTCCGGTGTATGCCGACTGGCTGATGCCCCAGTGTGTAGCTGTAAGTTAGTAACGGGTGCTAACCAGTGGACGGCGGGGAATGAACGCGATGAGTGAGGGGAGTCCTCATCTGCACGGCACACGCAGTGGCCAATTGCAAGGTCGTTGAAGGACATCCTAAACACGGGCTGGTGGACAACTCCGAGTTGGACGCGAATATCCGAGCCGGAGATCCACCCCGTCACACCTGCATCGACATCATGCGACGAAGTTCCACCTTCGGCGTTATCTTGATCCGCGGACGCGAACTACCGTGACAGACCTTCGGAAGCTACATGCAAGTGTTACTCATGATGCACGGTAGATGCGTCTTCTCCACACCTTGTTGTTGCACGACATGCAGTTCACACTGTGGACCGTATCGTTTCCTGCCAGCACTGTCGAAATGACAGTGTGACACCTCGAGCCGGTTACAGCTACACCCTCCGAGTCTGCATACACCAGGCCACGTACCATATCAGTCCTTCTCAATATCAATCTTCTCTGGTTCTGTTGGCGTGCTCATTGTACGGCGAATCTCCACTATACCAGCTTGAGCTTCCCCTTTCCCACACCACATATCACACTATCATAGGGCGGATCTCGGTAATGGACCCAAGAATTTCCCTCCCTGCGGTTCACAATCGACCGCGATTGGGCATGATCGGAATACGTTCAGGCCAGAGGGAGGCCAAGCGTACGTATGACGATGACACAGCCCGCGGAAACACGGGTAGAACTAAATTCTTGGGAGCACTCTTTCCCGTGTGCTGCGCCCTGTTCAGGCAAGCCTGGCTCAGCTCCCCATGGGATAAATAGTTCCTGGTCGGCCGCGTCCTCTCATCAGCAAATCCCCCCTCTTTGCGATCTGACAACATCATGAGTCTCCCATACCCCGCTACTCTCCTCGTTGAGTCTGGTTCGTCGAGTCGGTCGCCCGTTGTTGTCATTGTTTTTTATCATCATCGCAGACTGGGGCAGCTTCGTGCTGCTCACCCCCAACGCGAGGATCGAACCGTTGGACGGCCACAAGTACCCACCGGATGTCTATTTCAGTCAAAAACAAATTTACGTCGGCAAAGGGGAGAAGCACTACGAGACCTTCAGAATCCCGTAAGCGGCGTCGTTCTACTGGAAACAGATCTCTGATACCGTTCAGGTTCGCCATCCATGGCTCTGGCCAGCCGATCGACATCGTCACTGCTCACGGGGACAGCTCTACCTCTGGCCCCCAGGCCGGTCTGGTCGTCGTCGAATTATCCTCTGTGAGTCCATCGTCAGCGTGTCCACACCTCGTCTCACATGGTTCATCAGGGGCCGCTCGTCAACCGAGGAATCACGGGTGAGCTGCCTTGTTGCCTTTCTTTAGCCATTCTCTCCTGATTGTGCATGCTATTTTCCTCGAAGGTGACGGCGTGAAGTGAGTCCTGTCCCGGATCAGATGACGAGCGTTTCTCATGCAGTCGTAACAGCGTCAAGGTCTTCCCTCTGGTCCCTGTCCCTGTCTAACCGAGGAACGAGGGACATGAGCGCTCGTGAGCCCAGAGTGTACGGATACCATCGGAATGTGTAGCTCGTCAGCAGAGTTGTTGTATGTCGTTGTGGACAATGTGTATTTTCCGGACCAACTCGAAGTCCTGCGGAAATCATGGTATGCTAGGTCAGGTTCAAAGGATTTCCACTTGGTACTTATCTAAAGCACGGACGGCAACGTGTCCCCAGATTTGAGTGATATTTATGATAATAAGCATCAAAAGGCGTCAGACAAATCGCTTGGGTATACCTGTTGTCCAGGACATGTGGGCCAGACGTAGAGTAGGACCTGGGATGGAAATATATCAGGCCTACAAAGGCTGTTGCCAGAGGGGTTGCCACTACCCTGGCTGGGCCCTTCCAGCTTCGTAGCTTCAGATAGGCTACATTCATGATGTACGTATTCCTCAGCCGCTCGTTTGCGAACCCCCGGGACACCACAGGTTCATGACTAGGCAAGAAAGGGGTGACCTAAAGCGGCATCATTGGGATGCGGGACACTTGGGATAGGGAAAGACCTAGACACCGTAGCGACTACCGTGGTGATACGTGCGCAGAGGTATCGGCCTTAGGGATCTTGGCTGGCTCCACCTACTGTGCCGCCACAGACCACCGCCGAGACGACGAGAGAAGATGGCTAACAAGCCATTTACGCTCTCAGGAATCGTTTCCAATGTGGCGCATCGTGAGAACACCAACGGAATAGCTGTGCCTGAGGCAGTTCTTGAACATGGTCCTTTTTAGGTGGCGGGTGAAATATAGAAAGAGGCGAGGCGAGTGCAGCACTCTTTCTCTAGTACTCTTCCTAAAGGGCCAGTCTGACCACTCCAGCGACAATGCAGTTCGTACGTCGCTGTTCTTCATTGTCATCGTCGTTCACCGATGGACAGTTGTAGTGGCATAAGTAAACGGTATCCCCGTCGACAACCACTGCGGCGAGAGCAAGTGCACTTGTGGGAACGCGTACGTTCACAGTTTGGTATCGACGCCGGGGCCATCTTGCTCACTCGCCCACCTCTAGGTGCCAGTGCAAGCCTCGCGAATGCAAGTGTTAGAGGATGAGCCTGCTCGTTGTGATCAGGATCATCAATACGGTGCGGGATGTCATTATATACGTGCAATACTACCAGCGTGGGCAAGACAGCGGTCGTTGTATATGTGAAGCAATTGTGTGCGAAACCGAACTGCCGGTGGAATCGAGTGTTGCATCCGTACCGTGCATCCACCGACAGCACATGGGCAAGAGAACAAGCAGCGAGACAGAACTTGATCCATGTTCGGGGACGGGTCCTTACCGATGAGAATAACGGAGGACCGCGGACACGCCGCTTTGGTCGAAGCACAGAATTAGTGGAGTCTAGCCTGTGCAAGTATAGAGTTACTCGACGACATTGTTGCAGAGGTGTGCAGATGCGGCAGTTACGATCCGACGTGAAAAGGAATGAGATCTGAGGAAGCAAGATGGCTTTGCTAGACACTGTGGTTGCTATCACGACGGGCGAAGGTGCAGGCCTGTTAAGAGGCCTCGACTGACTCCACCTGCTGCGACACCACAGGGCCGTAGAGACAGAGACAGAGAGGAGAGGGGGGGTGACCGACGAGGTAGTTCCGCCCCCAGGAAACTTCTTCATGTGAGGGGTCATGGAACATGCGCAAAACAGCTGGGGCTGAGGTACTTCTGGATGCAAATGCGATGATGGCGGTGGGATGGTGGAATGTAGAGCGGAGGGAGGCGAATGCGATCCTTCTTCAACCTGCAAAATGCCGCAATAACCATTCGAAGGCAATGTAATTCGTACTTTCACCTCCAGCCTGCGTCCGCCGACAGTTTTTACGTGATGGGGTAGGTGAATGTTATCCCTATCAACCACGCTGGCTACGGCGAGAACAAGCGCACTCACGGAAATGCAGACGTATTGGCCAGCCCTTGCGCTTTGTATGGGCCTGGCGGATGGAAGTATGAGCCTGCGCGTCGTAATCAGGATCGTCCACACAGTGCTGGACATCATCGTGTACTTGCCATACTCAGTGTGGACGGGGTAGCAATTATCAGTTTGAATGGGACGTATCATCAAGCGGCTACCCCGTCGCCAATGGACTGAGCTTCACCTTCTCCACCATTTTCATGGGTGTCTAGCCTACACAGGTTTCTATAGATCCAACGCAAGTAACAGTCCCGTCTATGTTTTCAAGCCCCGAAAACTCCGCCCCGAGTCTCAGGGCGGCCCCTAGTGTGGGCACCACCGCACTCTTGCCAGATGCGTCGCGCACTCTGGATAGAGGACATAATCCTCTTTATATTCCACTTCTGTCGCCCTACTTATAGGACACGGCGTGCTGAAATGGTCATCTCACCGCGCTCGCAAGGCCGTGCAGAACATTCAAGGAGCCAGCGACTGATCTGGGTTGAACTGGACGACTTGACTCCTCTCGTGCGGTGTCTTCCCGATAAATCGTCAGCGTTATTTTTGGAGTCGATCCTTCCTGATATAAGGTTCCCCGTCGAGGTCTAACGGCGCTGAAACTTTGTGCAGGCTGGTCCACTGTATTCACTCCGGGGAGCCCTTGAATGGGCCGAGTGGGATGTTGTTTTACATTATGCACGTCGCGTGCGAAAACTCCCTCGCCTGAAGCACACTTTTGGGTTGGCCTCAGGTTGTATCGATATCCTCTCCAACCCACCAGCCTCTACCCAATCTATTTTCCCAAGCCTATCTTTCCAAGCCTTCGTGTCGTTGGATTATATGAGCTCAGAGTGGCAGCTCTACCATTGGTGCGACACCTCATAAACCCCATGGTGACAGATGTTGCATTGCGTGGTACGGGGTCCTTGGGCCCTGTTATCGACAGCTTTTGGGAGCGATGTCCGTACATGACCAGGTTCTGTGTGCAACATAACGATGCGATCTCAGGCCTCATACGTCAATGGAGGTACCTCTGTTTTTCAGAATG
>JBBPLS010000492.1:0-16128 GCA_038089895.1 Boletellus ananas | reverse complement strand
AGCAATGTCTTCTCCTCCCCACGTCATCGCTCCTGTATTTGTATCAGGTACCAACTCTAGAGCAATCAAACTCCCCATTTACCTCTATGAAGTCGGAGCGACCCGAAACATTGCAACCACCGCTTTGATAGATAGCGGTGCTACTGGATGCTTCGTCAATAAGCATCTCGTAAAAGTCCATGGATGGACAATGACGTGCCTGAAAACTCCTATTCAGGCTCATAACGTAGACGGGACAGATAACCGAAATAGAATGATTCGTCATTACATCACTCTCACGTTAAGGATCGGTGATCTAACCAAAGATCGACGATTCTTTGTCATCGACTGTGGACATGAAGGGGTGATCCTCAGGATCAATTGGTTACGAGAACGGAATCCCCAGATCGATTGGTCTACAGGAATACTCTCCCTTCCTGAACGAACCTTCGCTCTTCCTGTTGAGGACCATGTTTCCCAACGATATCTCATTCGCTACCTCGACCTTGACCCCGAAGAATGGAATGAGGAAAACTTTCAGCAGGCCCTGCTCCAGCGAATAGGAAAGTTGACCATCTCTACTGAACTCACTCAACAACAACTGAAGGAAGAATGACAACTTCCCCAGAAGTACAAGGCCTTCCAGGACGTGTTTAATGAACCAATCGCAGGAGAGCTACCCCCACACCGACCATATGATCACACGATCGACCTCGCCCCATCCTTCGTTCCACGAGTAGCGAAAGCATACCCACTCAACCCGAAAGAGTTGGAAGCGTGTAGGGCATTCGTCGACGAGCATCTAAAGTCCAGCAAGATCAAACCATCTAAATCTCCCCAAGCTTCACCCTTCTTCTTCGTACAAAAGAAGGATGGGGGCCTACAACCTTGCCAGGACTATCAATATCTCAACGAACATACTGTCAAGAACGCCTACCCCCTTCCTCTCATCTCTGAACTCATGGACAAACTCCGGGGATCCTCCATCTTTACAAAAATGGATATACGATGGGGGTATAACAACGTTCGCATCAAACCCTCTGATACCTGGAAGGCGGCCTTTATTACTCCCTTCGGGTTATTTGAACCACTAGTCATGTTCTTCGGCATGTGCAACTCTCCTCCCATGTTCCAAGCCCTTATGGACGACGTATTTCATGACATGGTAGCAGAAGGATGGCTGATCATTTACATGGACGATCTAATCATCCATTCTGATAATCCCGAGGAACACCACCAACACACTCTACGAGTACTCCAGCGGATGTGAGAGAACCATTTGTTTTTGAAGCTTTCAAAATGCTTCTTCGACGTATCTGAGGTGGAATATCTAGGGATGATCGTACGACCAGGCCAGATCAGACTCGACCTGGCCAAATTGTCTGCTATCAGAGACTAGGAACCACCTAAATCTGTCAAAGCTGTCTGATCGTTTATTGGCTTCTGTAACTTCTACAGAAAGTTCATCCCCAATTTTTCAGCTATCTGCCGACCTCTGTATGACTTGACGAAGAAGGGAGTTCTTTGGACTTGGTCGGATCACTGCCAAGATGCGTTTATAGCCCTTCGCAACGCCTTTCTCAAGCAACCCGTCTTGCGCATGCCCAACCCTGCGGAACCTTTCTGGGTCATGACAGATGCCTCCCTTGTCACATCAGGAGCTATCCTAATGCAAAAGGATACCAACGGGGATCTCCACCCTTGCTCCTACTTTTCCAGAACCTTCGCCCCTGAAGAGTGTAACTATGACATCCAGGCTTTGGAGGAATGGCATCAATACCTGACTGGAACCCCACACCGCGTCACCATCATCACCAATCACAAGAACTTGGTGTACTTCAAACAACCACATAAACTCTCCCATCGCCAAGCAAGATGGATGTTGTTCTTACAAGACTTTGATCTGTCATTCCAACATACCCCGGACACCGCCATGGGTCCCGTGGATGCCCTCTCCTACCTCCCCGACGTGGATGTTATGGACAATAATCAGGATGTCACCCTCCTGTCCACCGCACATTTCGTTCGGGCCTTGGACACTACTCTGGTAGAGCAGATCTCGATGTCTACCCCGACCGACCCCCTCGTCGTTGATGCCTTAGCTACACTGGAACAGGATCGCTCTCTGTTGCCACGTGCCTCTCGTGCGGACTGGCGGTACACTGATGGATTACTCTACTTCCGCAATCGCCTCTACATCCCTGAATCCGCCCGCACTTCTCTTATACAATCTTTGCACGAGTCCGCCGCGGGAGGACACGGTGGCTTCTTTCGCATGCTTCACCTCGCTCAGCAGGATTATTGGTGGCCGGGAATGTCCACCTTCATTCATAAATTTGTGGCCGGCTGCTCCGTCTGCCAGGCCAATAAGGTGATCACCCACCCAACCACACCGCCCCTGTCCCTGATCCCTTCTGTTGCCACTCATCCGTTTCAGCAAATCTCTGTGGATTTGATCTCTGCGCTGCCCCTGTCCTCTGGTTTTGACTCTGTACTGGTCGTGGTTGACCATGGGCTTACAAAGGGGGTAATTTTCCTCCCTTGTCACTCAATGATCGATGCAGCTGGCGTAGCCTCCCTATTTTTCAAACACATCTTCCCCCGGTTTGGCCTGCATGATCGTTGTATATCTGATCGAGGACCACAGTTTGCCTCAGCCTTCGCCCGAGAACTATCTCGTCTGCTCCAATACGACCTCACCTTATCCACTGCTTACCACCCACAAACCAACGGTGAAACCGAATGGGTCAACCAGGAACTAGAAACCTACCTACGGATCTTTTGCCAAGGCGATCCTCACACCTGGGCCAACCTCCTCCCCATGGTGGAATTCGTGCACAACTCTACAGTCCATTCCGTGACCAAGCAAACCCCTTTCTCGCTAATGATGGGTTACAAACCACGGGCCTATCCCGCCATCGGACAAACATTCCTCCCTGCCCTGGAGGAACGGCTGACTATCCTCAACAAAGCCTGAGATGAAGCGCAGCAGGTGCATCAGGTGGTGCGACAGGCAATGACAGAAAGGGTCCGATCTTCTTACAAACCATGGAAAGTTGGAGACAAGGTGTGGCTGGACAACCGCAACCTGAAGCTTCATTACGCTTCACGAAAGCTAGCTCCTCAACGAGAAGGTCCCTTCGAGATCATCCAAGTAATCTCTCCAGTTGCTTACAAGCTTAAGCTCCCCCCCACATGGCGGGTACATCCAGTGTTCCACGCCAACTTGTTACTACCGTATAAGGAAACACAGGAACACGGACCCAATTACCCGAACCCCCCGCCTGAGCATCTAGACAGAGAAGAACAATATGAGGTAGATCAAATTCTTGCTTATTGAGGTACCGCAGCAAAAAGGCAGTACTTGATCTGATGGAAGGGTTACTCATCTGCTGAGAATACCTGGGAATCCGAACGCAATCTGACAGGTTCCCACGAACTCCTTCAAGCTTATAAGGCTGCGCGGCCCAAAGAATTCCCCTCAGCAGGACGAAGAAGATAGAGAACGTAGCACAACCCCCGCCAATACTTAAAAGTACCATGTTTTCAATTTCCCCTTTGCTGTTCGCCTTTCTTCTCATTTTCTTTGTTTGCTTCTTTTGCCCCTTTTTGTTGATTCTTCTCTGTCTCTGGGATGCTCACCGCCGCCTCCTCGCGCTTCGGACTGGAGTCCGCTACGCTCTCACCCTGGCCCAAGTCGTTTATCGCCAACGCCAGACTCCTCCTGACAAGGATACCCCTGGTCAGGATCAACCCATCCAACCTTTACTAGAGATCGACCGAGTGCGAGCTTGGTGCCTCTCTGTAGAGTTCCCCGATCTTGACTACAACAGTTCCGGGTGGGGCGCCGCACGAGGAGACTCGTGGTGACTCCCCTTTTAATTGTTTTAATATTCATCCTTTTTGGCAATTCATTGATTCTGTTTTGGCCGATCTTCCCGTGTACCAACCCATCAGACGACACCTTCACAATGCTGTCATCCCTATGCACCCACCTTCTTGTCCCTTGGATATTGGAGATATCCCACCGCTGCGTCTTAATCGCCTCCCTCACGCTACTCTGGTTAACTTTGTGCTTGATTTGCTTAGAGATCCTGCTTGCGCCTTTGCCTTAGAAGATACTGAGATCTTCCGTGGTTCTGCCTATCTCCCCATCATCGTCCGCCTTGCGGGATTTTATTTCATCACCCAGCGAGCTGTTATTGATCTACTCCCCAATGCCACTTGGACCACGGATAACAACCACAGGATCACCCTCGAGGTTGCCCTCTCCTCGCTCGCCTCGGCAAGAGAGACAATCGGGGACTTCGCCCTATTATCGGGATTCCCTAGGGTGATTCGCCAACTCCCGAGAGAACTCATTCTCCCTCACCTTCGACTCCATCTCTCACTCCTCTCTCTCGACGAGCGACAATTCTATTACTTCCCTGACATCCCATTGCTCTCCCCAGAATGGACTCCTGTGGGCGACACCAATCACGAACCAGAACTTTCTGCAGGACATTCACCACGGTCAACCAGCCAGAGGATACCTACCCCCAAGCACAACTTCGTCCCAATCCGTCCAGACACTCCAAGACCTGACCCCACGACCCCGCCGAGACCCAGACAACCGATACCAGTCCCTCCTCCCCAACCCAAATCTATTAGAACTCTCTCCAGAGGACATAAACCTAGTGCACACATGGTTTTACCTAGCACTAGAGGCAATTCGGACCTGGTCAAACAGTCCACAGCGGTATTGGATAGATCAGATGATGGCGTTGAGCGGCAGGATTCCTCCAATAGCCCTTCCCCCATTAGTTCTCCAACATCTAGAAGGCGGAGATCGGTATGTTTCATATGCGGGTCCTCTAGTCACTATCGACCCGCATGTCGATCTTACAAATGCCCTTACTGCCACATTTCCGCTCCCAGGCATCCCCAGTACGCTTGCCCTCAATGCCTTTGCCCCAATTGCAGAAAAGCCGGACACTCTGCGCCTTTCTGCCCATGCCCATCAGGGGATGAATTTCCTGCCAGCGACAACGCCGGTGAGGGCTCGCACACCAGTGAGGATATTTTCTGAGTCGGTGCCTCCGATCTATAACGGGGGTATTGTTACAATCATAGATGAGCGCATGAATTCCCCTATTCTTTCTCCAATTGATTTTGCTCTTACTTCGGATCATTCTTTGATTACAGAGTTGGACAGCCTCTGGCTCGATGACTCGCCTACACCCGGCTTTCTATTCCACTCTGCAGCCGGATAGGTTTCCTTCGGTTTCCATGTTACTGCTGATCGCAGTCGTGCCACTGTACTTTCTCACATTCCTCTTTTGGCATGATGTGACTTACACCTTCCTATTTTGGCTATGGTTACACTTCCCCTGTCACTGGATGCTTACTCCTCTGTGCCACATCCGTTCATGGTTATGCGTCTCCCCCATATTCACACTAGACATCTCACGTTGGCCCTAAATCATGTACAGCTTTGTCTAGGTATTTATATGTGCCCTGTACTTGTATTCTCTCCAGTTAGTTCTGTGCAATCTACGCATAAATGAAACAATCTGACTTCCTGGAGCCAACTGAGAGTAGATTACCCACGCATTTGAAATGAGGAAACTTTAATGTATACGCTGCCATTTTCCAACTGAAAGTAGGCAAGAGTGGCCTAACCTTAGCCCACAACGAAATCTTGATCAATGTCCTATGAAGAGGAGTCAATTTGAAACTGGCCGACATGATGGCCACTCTAAACCCCAAACTGGAAAATTGGGACAAATGGCTGAGCGCAACACAGCGGTTTAACAAAAATCTGCTTCAACTAAGAAGGATTTGTGATCCAAAGTGGTTTCTCCCCCTCTCCTATGGGGGACCCTCTCGACCCCCTTATGACCCCAATGCCATGGATATAGATGCAATTTGCCTCACCCTAGTAGAGTGAGCAGAACATATGAAGAACAACAAATATTTTGTTTGCCACAAGGTTGGATGTCGATCTACCAATCACAAAGGAGATTCCAAAACCCATTGCTTCTCATAGAAACAATGAGTACATGCTGTAGAAGTCAATCAAACAGATGCTCTCAGTGAGTTCATCTAGAATACAGATCTCCCTAGGGATGAATTACTTCGTATCTTGAAGCTCTGTGCACCGGAACCCATGGAACAAGTCCGTGCAGTTCGCACCAACAATAGCTTGGGTTTTTAAAGAGGAGGGAAGTAGCAATGTCTTCTCCTCCTCATGTTGTCGCTCCTGTATTTGTATCAGGTATCCACTCTAGAGCAATCAAACTCCCTATTCACCTGAACAAACCAGGAGCTACCCGAATCATTGCAGCAACTGCATTAGTCAACAGCAGAGCAACTGGATGTTTTGTCAATAAACATCTCGCACGAGCAAATCAGTGGCACATGATCCACCTAAGCACCCTGATCCAGGCACATAACATTGATGGAATGGATAACCAAAATGGGATGACCCACCATTATGTCACACTAACTTTAACAATTGGAGATCTTATGGAAGAACGACACTTCCTAGTCATCGACTGTGGAAATGAAGGAGTCATTCTTTGGATCAATTGGTTATGAGAAAAGAACCTTGAAATAGACTGGGCAATAGGAACAATCACTTTACCTGATCGACCCTGGATAACAACTAAACAGGATCATATCACTCAATGATACCTGTTAAGATATCTTGACCTAGACCCATAAATCCATAATGAAGCTCAGTACCAACAAGCCCTGCTTCATAAAATAGGGAAGCTCACTCTCTCTACCAAGCTGGCCCAACAAAATCAGGAGAAAGAACGACCCCTACCACCAGAATATCAGACCTACCAGGATGTCTTTGGAGAACCAAAGCCAGATGAACTTCCCCCACACTGGCCCTATGACCACGCTATCAACCTCACCCCTTCCTTTATACCAAAGGTTGTGAAAGTCTACCCATTAAATCCAACAGAGATGCAGGCATGCAAAGAGTTCATTGATGAACATCTAAAGTCTGGAAAAATCAAACCCTCCAAGTCACCTCAAGCTTCCCCTTTCTTCTTTGTTCAAAAGAAGGATGGGGGACTGCGACCTTGCCAGGATTACAGATACCTCAACGAGCACACAGTCAAGAATGCATATCCGCTTTCCTTGATATTTGAGTTAATGGACAAACTCAGTGGGTCAACAATCTTTACCAAGATGGACATTTGCTGGGGGTACAACAATGTTCACATCAAACTGACAGATATTTGGAAGGCAGCCTTCATCACCCCTTTTGGGCTTTTTGAACCCCTTGTCATGTTCTTTGGAATGTGCAATTCTCCCCCTACCTTCCAAGCCTTGAGGGATGACATCTTTCATGATATGGTGGCAGAAGGATGGCTATCATCTATATGGATGACCTCATCATCCATTCTGACAATCAAACAAGCCATCACCACTGGACACAATGGGTTCTTCAGCAAATGAGGAAACATAACCTCTTCCTGAAATTATCCAAATGCTTCTTTAATGTCACCGAAGTGGAATATTTGGGAATGATCATTTGCCCTGGCCACATAACATTGGACCCAGCCAAACTGTCTGCTATTTGTGACTGGGAACCACCCAAATTGGTCAAAGCTGTGTGATCCTTTATCGGTTTTTGTAACTTCTACTGGAAGTTCATCCCAAATTTCTCTATGCTTAGTTGTCCCCTACACAACCTGACCAAGAAGAATGCCCTCTGGGATTGGTCCATGGCTTGTCAACAGGCCTTTGTCGCTCTTCGTGACGCCTTTACCAAACAACTGATTCTTTGTCTTCCTAACCCAGCTGACCCCTTTTGGATAATGACTGATGCTTCCCTCGTGGCATTGGGGGCAGTTTTAATGCAGAAAGATGCTAATGGCAATCTGCATCCCTGCTCATACTTTTCCAAAACCTTTGTCCCTGAGGAGCATAACTGTTGGATATTTAGGTATTGTACTGCTTTGGTATGCTTACATAAGCTAGAGAGCGCAGTACTTAGTCCTTCGTACTTCTGTAGTTACTCTAGTGCTTACTAGGTAACTACAGGTATGTCTACTTACTCTACAATGATAATATAGTGCTTACTAGGTAACTACAGTTCCTACACAATATCCTACAGTAACTATGACATTTATGACCGAGAGCTGCTCACAGTCATCCGTGCTCTGGAAGAATGGTGTCACTACCTCACTGGCACCTCCCACAGGGTCACCATTGTCACCAAATGTCACAACCATGACAAGTCCGACTAGTTCTGACCTGTATGACCCACTCTAACTCTATTTAGATCTCTCCAATTCTGTTCTCCCTTGTCTGTATGTTTCTCCTCTCTCTCATTTCCTGTACTCTGGATCCGACTCTGATCCATGCCTTGTTCCTGATTGGTGTTGACTGTTCATGTTAGAGTTCCTGTCCATACACTCCAGCCTTTCAGATGGAGTATCCATCTGTCTCCTGTCATCTTGTAACACAATCCCTGTAACTATGATACCTCCTCTTCTCTATTTGTCTCTCCCTTTGTCGTACACAGCCTCTGTATCCTGTATTTAATGTATGATCTGCTGAGAGCTTATCCCTCAGTTTGAATATTGACTAAGACTCTATTCCCTCTCGCTCCTCAGTTCCCTCTGTCGGATTCTGACTCCAACCTCCATTCTCCTTGTCCCTCTGATGATCTGGCATCTTGTCACCTCGTCCCTCTGTCCTCTGTCCCTTCCCATTCTAAATAAGAGGACTTGAACACATAAGGGCACAGAATGCCCTCAGCATTGCTGAAGCCAATGTCCTCGCCCCCTCTTGTCCCTTTGCCTCCGACCCAACCTTCTCCCTTGCTCTACCGCATATCTCCAACTGATTGGATTGGAGCGGAGTAGACTGGAACTTGACAAATCACAAGAACCTTGTTTATTTTAAGCAACCCCACAAGCTATCGAGGCGACAAGCCTGTTGGATGTTGTTCTTGCAGGATTTTGATCTTGTGTTCCATCACACTCCAGGAACCACTATGGGCTCAGCTGATGCCTTATCCCACCTTCCTAGCGTGGATACTCAGGACGATAACCAGGATGTCACCCTTGCTGACAAAATTGCCTCATCTACCCCTTCTGACCCCTTAGTGATGGATGCCCTGGCAGTGCTGGACCAAGGCCGCTCACTCTTGCTCAGGGCTTCTTGACAGGACTGGAAGTTTGTTGATGGACTACTTTATTTTTGTGATCGCCTGTACATTCCAGAGTCAGCCCGTCTCACCCTTGTTCAGGCTCTCCACGAGTCTGCTGCCAGTGGACACAGGGGCTTCTTCCACCTCCTCTATCTTACACAATGCAATTATTGGTGGCCAGGCCTCTCCACTTTTCTCTGGCACTTTGTAGCTGGCTGTGCTGTCTGTCAGGCAAACAAGGTGCTCACTCACCTGACCGTTCCCCCTTTAACTCCTATTCTGTCTGTTGCAACTTGCCCCTTCCAGCAATTGTCCATTGATCTTATCACCGCCCTTCCCCTTTCAGGTGGTTTCAACTCTGTGCTGGTTGTAGTTGACCATGGCCTTACTAAGGGGGTAATTTTCCTCCCATGTCATTCTTCCATCGACACTGCAGGAGTAGCAACCCTCTTTTTCAAACATGTGTTCCCCCAATTTGGCCTACATGACAAATGCATCTCAGATTGTGGTCCCCAATTTGCCTCTGCATTCACCAGAGAACTCTCTCTCCTTCTACAGTATGATCTTGCCCTTTCCACCACATACTATCCCCAAACTGAACAAGTCAACCAAGAATTGGAAACATACCTCCGAATCTTCAATTGTCTTGCTTGCCCTCAGCTGGTTAACTTTTTGTTCAACCTTCTATGAGATCCTGCTGTGGTTTTTGTACTAGAAGACATCCCCTTCTTCCAGGAATCATTTTATTTGCCACTTGTCATTCGCCTCTCTGGGTTCTACTTTATCATTCAATGATCCCTCATCACTCTTCTTCCTCATCTGTCCTACGATGAAGATACCCAGGTGGAAGTCAATGCTGAAGTCACCTGTTTGTCAGTATCATCTGCACACAAAACAATCAGCAACCTTGCATTACTTGCAGGACTCCCACAGGTGATTTGTGACCTCCCCCGGGAGTTGGTTCTCCCGCATCTCCGACTCCACCTCTCCCTCCTTACTGAGGATGAACAATGCTTTTACCTGTTTCCAAATGCAACTGAATCTTCTGACTGCTGAGTTCATGTAGGTAGAACCGCTGGGAACAGAGAACTTTCCCCAGGACATCCGACACAACCAACTACCCTGCAGGTATCTACCCTGCCACATAACTCTGTCCCAATTTGTCCAGACACTCCCCGACCAGACCCCAGCACCCCCAACTCTGCCTACCCAGCAATCCTAGTCCCACCTCCACAGCCCACTTGTGTCCGAGTTTACACCTGACGAGCTCGTGTCTCTCCAAAGCTGGTTCACTCTAGTCCTTCTTGCAATGAATGAAGCACTGAAGGATCAAGCTCAACTACTGGTGGACCATATGATGAGGATCAGTGGGAGAGCTCCTCCAGTCAATCCTTCCCATCTAAGTCTAAGGCATCTCAAAGGGGGCAGTCACTTTGCTTCACCTGCAGGGCCACTAATCACTATTGATCCAATTGCTGACACTACTGCTGCCCTTACTGCCACCTTCCTGCTCCCAGGCATCCCCAATATGCTTGTCCACAATGCCTTTGCCCCTGATGTGGCCTCGCTGGACACCCAGATCCTTTCTGTTCAACACCGTCAATACTGGATCCACATGCCAATGACAACACCAGTGAGGAGTTCCACTCCAGTTGGGAAGATCCTATCTGAATTGGTGCCTCCGATCTATACTGGGGGTAATGTTACAAATATAGAGCAACAAGTGGATTCCTCCCTATTTCTCCCTTTTGACTACACACTTAATTTCTCCTCACAATTTTACTGCATTCCAGGATCGGATAGCCCCTGGCTAGATGATCACTTATACCCAGCTTTCTATTCCTCTCCACAGCCGGATGAGTCGTCTTTCAGTTTCCAGGTTACATCTGATTGCAGTCGTGCCACTTAATTTTCCCACATTCCTCTTTTGGCATGATGTGACTTACACCTTCCTATTTTGGCTATGGTTACACTTCCCCTGTCACTGGATGCTTACTCCTCTATGCCACATCCGTTCATGGTTATGCGTCTCCCCTATATTCACACTAGACATCTCACATTGGCCCTAAATCATGTACAGCTCTGTCTAGGTATTTATACGTGCCCTGTACTTGTATTCTCTCCAGTTAGTTCTGTGCAATCTACGCATAGTTTCTTCCTGTCCATGAGCCTTCAAGAGGATAGTGAGATTCCCTGCTCCAGATAGTCTTGCACCACTATTTGAGTGTGTGTTTGACAGTTAGGTTCTGCGTGTATGTGTAACACTATGGTCTGACTTGCAAGATCTAATTGAAGCAAAGCCAACAATTGCAAATCAGTGACAATTGAATCTTAGAAACATTGTCAGTCTGAATTATATATGAGAATCAGTACATACCTGGTAACTGTGTAGTGGCAGCCAAGGACATGTGATGTAAAGAAAATAATGTTCATGATGTCAACAAGTGAAGGTGCCACTTCTTGCGCCCAACTTATGTGTTGGAGTGTCATGGTTGATGGATCAAGACCTTGATCTGACTGTGGTAAGATAATGAGTTCATCTCAGGCAGAAATTTCTATCTCCAGCCAACAGGGTGCCATAGATGATGATGAGAATCCTCTTTGAGCAATGAGAACAAATATGAACCTACAAAAAATTGAGCACAGATGAAATTGGACAACAGATGGCACTTGCATAGTCTCCATGTTCAGAACCTCAAGCTTCAGGAACTGATGCTGATATTGACACATTGTGTGTTTCATGTGTGAAACACTCAATACAACCAGGTTTGGAAATCCATCAAATGATGCTTGTGTGAGGAGATCACCCCAGTCTTTGATATGGGTGGTAATCTTTGAGGTTGGTACTGGTCCCAGGAACAAATCAAATTCAGGAATTGGTGCTGGGTTGTTGTCTTCCTGTGTCATACCCCTACACCAGGGGAGAAGTGACTATAGAGATTATACTTAGATCAAAGAATAATCAAGAACTATTCTTACCAAAAGAAAGCTCACTAGTGCAGATATGGCTCGCTGTGCTGGACTTTGGTTTGCATCCAGTTGTTGGTTTGCAGACTGAGACGCCATGATGATGGTCAATTGTCAAAGTAAATGTTTAGGGCTCATTCGGTATCCCTCCAACAAATTAGTTAGGATAGGATAGGATAGTAGCTGAGCTAGCCGACTGTTACCAGCACAGCAGTGACAGCACTGGAGTTGCCGCTCAGCTGGACCTCTGATCAAACCCTACTGAACTGAGTCTCAACCTTGTTGGAGATCAATCAATCAGACTCCGTGACTATGCCATTACTTCCCCTCCGTCCTGAGCAGTGACAACGCATTCTCCGCCACTTGGTGTTACAATCATAGATGAGTGCATGGATTCCCCTATTCTTTCTCCAATTGATTTTGCTCTTACTTCGGATCGTTCTTTGATCACAGAGTTGGACAGCCTCTGGCTCGATGACTCGCCTACACCCAGCTTTCTATTCCACTCCGCAGCCGGATAGGTTTCCTTCGGTTTCCATGTTACTGCTGATCGCAGTCGTGCCATTGTACTTTCTCACATTCCTCTTTGGGCATGACGCGACTCACACCTTCTATATTTGGCCACGGTTACACTTCCCCTATCTCATGGATGCTTACTCCTCTGATCGCATTTGTCTGCGGTTGCGTGTCCCTTCCCCATTCACACTAGGTATCTCACGTCTACCCTAGATCGTGTACAGCTATGCCTAGGTATTTATACGTGCCCTGTACTTGTAGTTTCTCCAGTTAGTTCTGCGCAATACATGCATAGTTTCTACCTGTCCACGAGTCCTCGCGAGGATAGTGAGATCCCTCTCCCTCAGATAGTCTCGCACCACTTGTTGAGTGTGTGCTCAACAGTTAGGTTCTGCGTGTTCGCGTAACAAAAGAACTAACTCATCCCTCCGCCCCTGCTATCTAGCAGTAGGGCGAGAACCACCCACCATGGCATTTCAAGCACCACCCGAATCTTCAGACGAAGATTACATCCCACCAGAGGAGGAAGAAATCTCTCACTCTGAGATAGAACATCAGTGATCACCTTCACCTCCCCCTGCCCGACGACGCATATCTGGTAGACCCCCAGCCAACCCATTGTTCGGACAACGACGTAGACGACCCTCCATCACCCCAGACTCCATACAAGCCTCCCCTGGATGCCTCGCACCTCCAGTGCTTACCCAGGAAGAATCTTATGAGGATGTCTTCATCTCTACCCCAGTCCAGAACACCCCTCCCAGAATCACCATTACTCCAGACCCAGACGCACCCATGCCTTCCACTTCAGCCCGACCAGTAACTCCTGAACCTTTTGAGGAGGAACATAAGAAGGCAGAAAAACGAGCCGGCTTACCCGCAGACTTCTCCGGAAATGAGTCCGATGCTACTAGATGGCTCCTATCTATGGAAGCCTACTTCCTCATGAACGAGCACATCTATAACGATGATGCTTCCAAAATCCTTACCTCCCTCAATAAGATGAGTAAAGGATGAGGAGCGGTCTTCGCTGAGTCTTGGTACCTCAAGACCTTTACAGCCACCTGGAACACTTTTGCTGATGCTTTCCGAGCCGCCTTTGTCCCCGCTGGAGAAAAGGAGAGAGCTCACAACAATTTATATGAACTACAACAACACGACTTCCCGGAACCGACCGAGGAAAAGATGCTGGCGCATGCGAAGAGAGGAAACTTCAATGCCTATGCTGCCACCTTCAGATTAAAGGTTGGCAGGAGTGGTCTTACTGAAGACCATCACAATATTCTGATCGATGTCTTACGGAGAGGGGTAGACCACAAGCTGGCCGAAATGATGACCACGCTTAACCCTCAACCAGCAACTTGGGAAAGTTGGCTGGAAGCCGTGCAAAGGTTTAACGAGAACCTGTTGCACCTTAGAAAGATCCGGGACCCAAAGAGATTCCTGCCTCTCCCCTATGGAGGAGGATCTAGCCGAGTGACAAGGGACCCCAATGCCATGGAGATCAACGCAATTCGCCTCACTCCAGTGGAACAAGCAGAGCATATGAAGAATAATAAGTGCTTTGTATGCCACAGGGTAGGGTGCCGATCCACCAATCATCGAGGAGGATCCAAGACCACTTCCCCTCGTCGCTTTCCCCTAAAGCAACAAGTCAACGCAGTGGAATCCTCCACGGATGCCTTAGGGGAGTTCATTCAGAACACAGATCTCCCTCGGGACGAATTACTTCGCATCTTGAAACTTTGTGCCCCTGATCCCACGGAACAAGTCCGCGCGATCCATGTCACCAAACCATCGGGTTTTTAGAAGGGAGGGAAGTAGCAATGTCTTCTCCTCCCCACGTCATCGCTCCTGTATTTGTATCAGGTACCAACTCTAGAGCAATCAAACTCCCCATTTACCTCTACGAAGTTGGAGCAACCCAAAACATTGCAACCACCGCTTTGGTAGATAGCAGTGCTACCGGATGCTTCGTCAACAAGTATCTCATAAAAGTCCATGGATGGACAATGACGCGCCTGAAAACTCCAATTCAGGCACACAACGTGGACGGGACGGACAACCGAAATGGAATGATCTGTCATTACATCACTCTCACATTAAGGATCGGCGATCTAACCAAAGATCAATGATTCCTCGTCATCGACTGCGGACATGAAGGGGTGATCCTCAGGATCAATTGGTTACGAGAGCGGAATCCCCAGATTGACTGGTCTACGGGAACACTCTCTCTTCCTGATTGAACCTTCGCTCCTCCGGCCGAGGACCCCATTTCCCAATGATACCTCATTCGCTATCTCAACCTCGACCCAGAAGAATGAAATGAGGAAAACTTCCAGCGGGCCCTACTCCAGCGAATAGGGAAATTGACCATCTCTACGGAACTCGCTCAACAGCAACAAAAGGAAGAGCAGCAACTACCCCTGGAGTATAAAGCCTTCCAGGACATGTTCGATGAACCAATCGCAGGAGAACTACCTCCACATCGGCTGTATGATCACGCGATCGACCTTGCCCCATCCTTTCTTCCACGAGTAGCAAAGGCATATCCCCTCAATCTGAAAGAGCTAGAGGCCTGTAAAGCATTCGTTGACGAACACCTAAAATCCGGCAAGATCAAACCATCCAAATCCCCCCAAGCTTCGCCCTTCTTCTTCGTACAAAAGAAGGATGGAGGATTACGACCTTGCCAGGATTATCGGTACCTCAATGAGCACACTGTCAAGAATGCCTATCCCCTGCCTCTTATCTCCGAACTCATGGACAAGCTCAGGGGATCCTCCATCTTCACAAAGATGGATATACGATGGGGGTATAACAACGTACGCATTAAACCCTCTGATACCTGGAAGGCAGCCTTCATCACCCCTTTTGGGCTGTTTGAACCACTGGTTATGTTCTTTGGCATGTGCAACTCTCCTCCCACATTCCAAGCCCTCATGGATGACGTCTTTTGCGATATGGTAGCGGAAGGGTGGCTGATCATCTACATGGACGATCTTATCATCCACTTGGATAACCCCGAGGAACATCACCAGCGCACCTTACGGGTACTCCAGTGAATGAGAGAAAACCATCTGTTTCTGAAGCTTTCAAAATGCTTCTTTAACGTATCGGAGGTAGAATACTTGGGGATGATCGTCCGACCTGGCCAGATAGGACTTGACCCAACCAAGTTATCAGCCATCAAGGACTGGGAACCCCCTAAATCTGTCAAGGCGATCCGGTCATTCATCGGGTTCTGTAACTTCTACAGGAAGTTCATTCCCAACTTCTCTGCCATTTGCCGACCTTTGCACGACTTGACTAAGAAAGGAGTTACTTGGAACTGGTCGGATCGCTGCCAGAATGCGTTCATGACCATTCATAACGCTTTCCTCAAACAACCCGTGTTGCGAATGCCCAATCCCGCGGAACCCTTCTGGGTCATGACTGACGCTTCACTCGTCGCGTCCGGGGCCATTCTCATGCAGAAGGACGTCAACGGAGATCTCCATCCCTGCTCC
>JBBPLS010000491.1:0-16147 GCA_038089895.1 Boletellus ananas | reverse complement strand
TTAGCCCTTAGTACATGCTTTCATTGATACACCAACACTTTGTTTATATGTGTTTGTCCCCCAGAGTTATTCAATGAACAATCAAAAAGTGCAAAACATTGGGACAATTTTGTGAGTCACTGTAGATAACAGCTTGGTAGGACATCTAAAAAAAGGCATAGGTCTATCAGGAAGGAGTTTCCTGAGTATCCTGGAAACAGTAGACTGACTGACACCTAGTCTGGAGGTGATATGACAAGTAGAATGACCATTAGAGACCAAAGAGAGGATATTTTCCTTTGAGAGGAGGAAGTGGAGTGCATAGTAGATTTGAAAAGTATTAGAGCTGTAACAGTGCTTAAATATGTTTAACTGGAGTGATTATTATGATACTGTGTCCATGGTAACCATCAGTTATTCATTTATCAATTGTTTCATATAATATCTGTCAGACTTTGACAGATCTAATAGGTGGTTACAAAACCAAGTCAATGTCATGCTGAATTGAATTGATCATATCTCCATGGATACTGATACAAATTACATAATCTTATTACTGACAGGTTTCTAAGAGTAAGTAGTTTTACTCTCCCACCCACTATTTGGTCCCATTTGTCCATGTTGCTGAGCTATTCAACAGTTACTCCAAAATCTCAAAACATTGACTCAATTTTGGAAGTCACTATAACAATAGCTTCTTTGATCAGTGAGTTGTATACTTGTTTCTTCCCATATACCCAATCTGACAAGGTGTAACTTCACACCTGCCATATCAGGGTTTATACTTCCTCTGTTCTATGGACATGTCACTCCCACTGCCATATCTGTCTACTGTGGCAGTGTTTCCCCTTGACTCACACTGAATGTTCTCTCACAGTCTCCTTTCACCAAGTATAGCTTCACCTGGATATTTATATGTGACCTGTATCACTAGTAGTTTCCCAGTTAGTTCTGTGCAATCTACATGTAGTTTCTAGCAGTCCACAAGTCCTCGTGAGGATAGTGAGATCCCTCAGCTTTGTTAGTCTTGCACCACTAGAAAGTGTGCACTTGACAATTAGATTCTGCACATATGTACAACAAAAGAACTAACTTGTCCTCCCTGCCCCTGCTATCAAGCAGTAGGGTGAGACCAATCCACCATGGCATGCCAAGCACCAGATATCAGCAACAAAGACCCTGCCTTGTACAGCAAAGAAGAGTTCATCCCCTTAGATAGACAACACTTGCCATCCCCACTCCACTCCAGAAGGCTTGCCAGTGGATCTGGGTGACCACTGTCTAACTCTCTGTTCAGACAAAGAAGACAACCCTCAGTCACCCCAGAGAACATCCAAGCCTCACCAGGATGTTTGGCCCCTCCCTTACTCACCAGAGGAAATTCCAATGAGGATGTCTTTATTGACACTCCTACCATCACTTATGTGGAAGCTATAACAGACCCTCCCATCCCACCAATCTTCATCACCCCTGATCCTGACATACCTATGCTGCCTGCACCAGAGCCTGCCCCTGCTCATTAGGAAAATGACTATCAGGGGGCATGATGACAATAAAGGACAGAAGTAGGTAGAAAGGAAAGCCAGACTCCCCAAGGACTTTCTGGGGATTCTGTAGATGTATCCAGGTGGCTAGCTACACTCAATGCCTATTTCAAGATGAACAGCCACATATATGATATCAATTAAGCCAGGATTTTGACTGCCCTCAACAAGATGAGCCAAGGCTGTGGAGCAGCCTTTACAGAAGGATGGTATCCAAAAGCCAGTCTCTACACCTGGGAAGGATTCATCAAAGGCTTTAACACTTCATTTATTCCGATCAGAGTAAAAGAAAGGGCTAGAAATGACCTCTACAAGATGAGGCAGTCAGGTTTCCTACATCCAACAGAAAGTAGATTACTGGCACATCAGAAGAAAGGCAACTTCAATGCCTATGCTTTCACTTTCAGGCTGAATGTGGGAAGGAGTGGACTAGGAACAGCACATGACAACATTCTCATTGACATTTTATATAGAGGAGTAGATCAGCAACTTGCTGATATAATGGCAACTCTTAACCCATAGCCCAAAAATTGGAAGTCTTGGCTAGAAGCTGCTAAATGCTTCCATGAGAACTTACTTCAACTTAGCTGACTTAGAGATCCTAAGAGATTCCTCCCATTAGCCTACAGAGGAAACTCTTCTCACTCCCTTAGGGATCCCAATGCAATGGACATAGACACTATACATCTCACTCTTGTTGAGAGGGCAGAGCATATGAAGAATAACAAGTGTTTCACATGCCATCATGTTGGTTGTTGCTCTAACAATTACTGAGGAGGGAATAGAAACCCAAACACCAAGCATTTCCCTCTCAAGCAGTGGATCAATACTATTGAAACACCTACTGATGCACTAGGAGAGTTCATTCAGAACAGTGATCTCCCTAGGGATGAAATCCTTCACATCCTAAAGCTGTGTTCCTCAGAACCCCCTGAACAAGTCAGGGTAACCACTGTCAACACTCAGGGTTTTTAAAAAGGAGGGAAGTGCCAACATCTTCTCCCCCTGTCTCAGTTGCTCTTGTATTTGTATTTGGCTTGGAATCTTGAGCAATCAAACTCCCATTCGCCTTTATGAAACTGGAGCCACAAAAATCATTGAGACAACCACCCTGGTCAACAGTGGAGCAACTGGATGCTTTGTTAACAAACATTTCATGTGAGCAAATCAGTGGACTATGATCAGGTTACCTAAACCTATTCAAGCACACAACATGGACAGAGTGGACAACCAAATGGACTGATCTGCCATTATGTCAAATTAACTTTAGAAATTGGAGGAATAGCTGATGAACACAAATTTCTCATAACTGACTGTGGATACAGTGAGCAACAAAACTGTTCCAATGTTCTATACATTTGGAATAATTGATGAATATGGGCAGAACCATTGATGCTAGAGCCTTGAACTATAGACCACATAGAAAGCCCTTATCAAGGGCATTCCAAGCATATGTATATGTATTATGTAATTCTTTCTATATGTGGAGATACACACCAATTATTATAAGGTATTCATTGGAACAGTTTTGTTGCTAGTATCTATGATTATACTTTCAATAGGAAGTGTATCCTCTCTTTGCCTTAATCACCTCCTGGATTCTCCTAGGCATGCTCTTGATCAGTTCCCTACACTTTCCCACCTCAATCTTCTCCTACTCCCACTCCACTCTCTCCCAGAGTTCCATAATCCCCTTGGATGGCTTAGGATACTCTGCTAGCATTTTCTTGAGGATAAACCATAGATGCTCTATGAGATTGAGGTCTGGGGATTGAGCAGGCCATTTCATGACCTCATAGCCATGATCTTGGAACCAATATCTGGCCTTCTTGCTGGTGTGCTTGGAGTCATTGTCTTACTGAGAGATAATGTCTTCTGGAGTTCAGCCATAATACTCCAGAGTATTCTGGAGCTCCTCCAAAATCTGGACATAGATGTCAGCATCCATCTTATCATCAATCTTACAAGCCAATCCAACACCATCCCATGTCATACACTCCCATATCATCAAAAATCCTCCACCATACTTTTGAGTTTCTTGTACCAGCCTGTCACTAAGGCCCTCTCCCACCTTTTTCCACACCCACTTCCTATCATCAGACCATATGACATGCTACCAATCCTCTATAGTCCAGTGTTGATGACTGAGAGCAAAATTCATATGCTCTTTCCTATGATGCTTAGAGAGAAGAAGGGATTTCTGCTTCACCACAGCCTTCATACCAGCTTTTTGAGGTGATGACACATGGTTTGGGAGGAGATGAGCTGGTTCTTGATGTCTTGAAGTGATCTTGTTACTTGGACAGCATTTTCAGCCTTACTAGAACTGATAAGGCAAATGGCATGTTGCATGTCAGTGCTAGTTAAGATGGAGGGACAGCCACCAGAGGATTTCCTGAGGTCAGGATGAGCTTCAGTGTGGACCCTGCTGATGGTAACAATGCCAAGACCAGTAGTAGCAGCAATCTGCCTGGTGGATTATTGCAAATCAAGAAGGGAGAGGATTTGATTGGTTTGATCAACAGAGAGGGCTTTCATGATGATAGTAGTGGAAAGAGAGGTGGTATTTTAGCTTGTTTACACACTTTGATATCTCTTGTACATCACATAATTCATATATTATGTAATAGCCCTATATAACATAATATTCTCTTAATATATTGAATCAGCAACAAAACTGTTCCAATGAGTACCTTATAATAATTGGTGTGTATCTCTGCATATTGAAAGAATTACATAATATATGTGCATATGCTTGGAAGGCCCTTGATGAGGGCTTTCTATGTGGTCTATAGTTTGAGGGTCTAGCATTAATGGTCCTGCCAGTATTGACCAATCATTCCAAATATATGTAACATTGGAACAGTTTTGTTGCTCACTGTATGAAGGGGTAATATTGGGAATAATGTGGTTACAAGAAGTCAATCCGTAGATTGATTGGTCAACAGGGACCCTGATGATCACAGATACTCCATGCTCTTGTAAATCCAGGGATGATCTGACTAGCCAACAATATCTACAGTATGAAGATTCCTAGACAAGGATCCTGCTATAGCCCATCAAATCTTACATGATGTCACCTTTCTACAACAAATAGGGAAGCTTACTCTCTCCACAGAACTTGCCCAGAAGGCAAAAAATGCAGAGCATGTCCTCCCAGTAGAGTACACTTCCTATAAGGACATATTCAAAGAACCAAAAAATGAAGAGCTCTCCCCATCACAATCCTATGACCACACCATTGATTGCACTGACTCTTTTATTCTGAAGGTAGCCAAAGTATACCCTCTAAATCTGAAGGAGTTGGCCACTTGTAAAGTGTTTGTCAATGAATACCTCGCGACTAGCAAGATTCACCTATTGAAATCCCCACAGGCATTGCCCTTCTTCTTTGTACAAAAGAAGGATGGAGTGTTACATGAACACACAGAACCTAACTGTTGAGCACACACTCAACTAGTGGTGTGAGACTGATGGAAATGAAGAGATCACACTATCCTCTTGAGGACTTGTAGACAGGTAGAAACTATAGGTGGATTGCACAGAGCTAACTGGAGAAGATACAAATACAAGGTGCATATAAATACCTAGGCAGAGCTGTACACAGTTTAGGGTAGACATGAGATGTCTGTTACAAACTTAGAGTGGTAGATAGATTCTTCCCCTTTTCTTCCCTTTGATTATGCACTTAACTTCTCCTCCCAGTATTATTGTATTCTAGGATTGGACAGCCTCTGGCTGGATGATCACTCATACCTGGCTTTCTATTCATCTCCACAGCTGGATGAGTCATCTTTTGGTTTCCATATTACTACTGATTGCACTCATGCCACCTGATGTTCCCACATCTCCCATTTGGTGCGATGTGACTTACACTTTCCCCTTTTGGTCACAGTTACACTCTCCTGTCTATGAACGCTTACTCCTCTGTGCTGCATTCATTCACAGTTATGTGTCTTCCCCATATTCACACTAGATATCTCATGTTTGCCCTGAACCATGTACAGCTCTGTCTAGGTATTTATATGCACCCTGTACTTGTATCCTCCTCAGTTAGTTCTGCACAATCTATGTGTAGTTTCTTGCTGTCCACAAGTCCTTGAGAGGATAGTGAGACCCTTCTACCTCTGTCAAGTCTTACACCACTTGTTGAGAGTGTGCTTGACAGTTAGGACCTGCATGTACACATAACAAAAGAACTAACTTGTCCCTCTGCCCCTGCTATTTAGCAGAAGGGCAAGACTCCATCAAACATGGCATACTGCATCCCCGACTCAAGTGACAAAGAACATATCCCTCACAGCGAAGAACACCTCTACTCTGAGGCAGAATATCAGTGAACTCCTTTCCCTCCACCTACTTCTCAGCAAGTTTCCAGTTGACCACCCTCAAATCCCCTGTTTGGACAAAGAAGGAGATGACCTTCTGTCACTCTAGAAAATATCCAAGCATCTCCAGGATGATTAGCCCCACCACTCCTAACTTGAGAAGATCAAGAATATCTGGACATCTTCACAGATCCGACTACCTCTGTCCAGGCCATCAAACCACCCCTGCAAATTCATATCATCCCTGACCCTGACATTCCCATGCCCCCTGCCACTGCCCAACCTGATCCCACTGAGGAGCATGAACCTCATAGAGCTGAGTGACAAGCTGGTCTCCCTGCCAATTTTTTGGGAGAGGCCTCAGATGCATCAAGATGGCTAGCCTCTATGGAAGCATACTTTGCCATGAATGATCACATCTATGACGATGATGCCTCTTGAATTCTCACTACCCTTAACAAAATGAACAAAGGAAGAGGAGGAATATTTGTGGAAAGTTGGTATCCCAAAGCATCCATTTCGACCTGGGCCCTATTTTGTGATGACTTCAATAACACCTCCATTCCCATTGGAGAGAAGGAAAGAGCCTGCAATGATCTATATGAAATGAAACAGCTGGACTTCCCAGAGCTGACTGAGAGTAGGCTGCCCACACATCTAAAGAAGGGGAACTTTGATGCCTTTGCTACCACCTTTAGGCTTAAAGTAGGCAAGAGTGGCCTGACTATAGCCCACAACAAAATCTTGATCAACATCCTATGGAGAGGAGTCAATTCATAGTTAGCCAACATGATGGCTATCCTAGATCCCCAGCCCACAACATGGGATAAATGGCTAAGCACAGCACAAAGGTTTAATGAAAACCTACTATGACTACAAAGGATTCATGACCCTAAACGGTTTCTTCCACTCTCCTATGGAGGATCCTCCCATGCTCCCAGAGATCCTAATGCTATGGACATAGATGCCATTTGCCTCACCCCAATAGAGTGGGCAGAGCATATGAAGAATAACAAATGCTTTGTTTGTCACAGGATTGGATGCTGATCCACTAATCACAAGGGAGATTCCAAAACCTGTCATTTCCCTCAGAAACAATGGGTTAACGCCATAGAGACTGCCCAAACAGATGCCCTAGGAGAATTCATCCAGAATACAGACCTCCCCTGAGACAAACTACTTTGCATCCTGAAACTTTGTGCACCAGAACCTATGGAACAAGTTTGTGTGGTTCTTACCAACAATGATTTGGATTTTTAAGGAGGAGGGAAGTAGCAATGTCTTCTCCTCCTCATACCATCACTCCTATATTTGTATCAGGTACCAACTCTAGAGCAATCAAACTGCCTATTCACCTGAATGAACCAGGGGCTACCTGAAACATTGCAACAGCTGCACTCGTTGACAGTGGAGCCACTGGATGTTTTGTTAACAAACATCTCGCATGAGCAAACCAATGGCTGATGACTTGTTTACAGACACTGATCAAAGCCCATAACATAGATGGCACAGATAATCAAAATGGCATGATCTGCCATTATGTCATCTTAACCCTGATGATTGGAGAACTCACAGAAGGTTGATGTTTCTTAGTCATCAACTGTGGAAATGAAGGCATCATTCTCAGAATAAACTGGTTATGTGACAAAAATCCCAAAATAGACTGGACAACAGGTTCAATCATGCTCCCAGATCACCCAACCACAACAATGGAACAAGATCATATCTCCCAATGGTATCTTTTATGATATCTGAATCTCAATCCATAAATCCATAATGAAGAACAATTCCAGAAAGCCCTCCTTCACTGAATTGGAAAACTCACCCTCTCTACAGAACTCACTCAACAAAATCTAAAAGAGAAATGACCTTGACCACTGGAATACCAGGATTATCAGGATGTTTTTGGAGAACCAACACCTGGCAAACTTCCCTCACACAGACCATATGACCACGCCATCGACCTCACTCCTTCCTTTATATCTAAAGTTGCAAAAATCTATCCCCTGAACCCAAAAGAAATGGGAGCATGCAAAGCATTCATTGACAAGCATTTGAAGTCTGGAAAGATCAAACCATCCAAGTCCCCACAAGCTTCCCCTTTCTTCTTCGTTCAAAAGAAAGACAGAGGACTAAAACCTTGCCAAGATTACAGATATCTCAATGAACACACCATCAAAAATGTGTATCCTCTTCCTCTAATTTTGGAACTGATGGACAAGCTCAGAGAATCTATAATTTTTACCAAAATGGATATTCATTGGGGATATAACAATGTCCACATTAAACCATCAGACACCTGGAAAGCTGCATTCATCACCCCCTTTGGCCTTTTTGAACCCCTGGTAATGTTCTTCAGCATGTGTAACTCCCCCCCTACATTCCAAGCCCTGATGGATGACATCTTCCATGAAATGGTTGCAGAAGGATGGCTGATCATCTACATGGATGACCTCATCATCCATTCTAACAATCAGGCAGATCATCACCACTGTACCAAGCAAGTCCTCCAACACATGCATGAATACAACCTCTTCTTGAAGCTGTCAAAATGTTTCTTCAATGTTGCTGAAGTGGAATACCTGGGGATAATTGTCCACCCTGGACAAATCACACTCGATCCAGCCAAACTTTCTGCTATTCATGAATGGACACCCCCAAAGTTGGTCAAGGCTGTATGATCCTTTATCAGTTTTTGTAACTTCTACCAGAAATTCATCCCCAACTTCTCTACCCTCAGTTGACCCCTACATGACCTGATGAAGAAGAATGTACACTGGGAATGGTCCTCTGACTGCCAACAAGCATTCATTGCTTTGCAGGATGCCTTTACAAAGCAACCAGTACTCTGCCTGCCCAATCCTATAGACCCCTTTTGGGTTATGCCTGATGCTTTCCTTGTGGCATCAGGGGTGGTCCTTATGCAGAAAGACACTAACAGCAATCTCCATCCCTGCTCCTATTTCTCCAAAACCTTCACCCCAGAAGAATACAACTATGACATATATGACCACGAATTGCTCACAGTGATTTGTGCATTGGAGGAATGGCATCACTACCTCACTGGTACCTCCCACTGGATCACCATTGTAATGGACCACAAGCACTTGGCCTACTTTAAACAGCCACACAAGCTGTCTCACCATCAGGCCTGATGGATGCTGTTCCTGCAAGACTTCAATCTCATGTTCCACCACACCCTAGGAACTGCCATGGGCCCTGCGGATGCCTTGTCTCACCTCCCTGATGTTGCTGTTCAGGACAATAATCAGGATGTCACATTGCTATCCACCACCCATTTTGTTTGCACTCTGGATGTTGCCCTTGCCAACAAAATTGTGTCCTCTATGCCATCCAATCCTCTGGTAGTCAACACTCTTGCAGCACTGGACCAGGGCTTCTCTCTATTACCTCAAGCTTCCTGCCAGGACTGGCATTTCACAGATAGGTTACTCTATTTCTGGAACTGTCTTTACATTCCTGAGCCCACTTGCCTCCCTCTCATTCATGCCCTCCACAAATCTGTGGCTGGTGGTCATAGTGGCTTTTTCTGCCTGCTACATTTGGTGCAACATGACTATTGGTGGCCAGGCCTTTCTACTTTCCTTCAACAATTCATCACTGGTTGCACTGTCTGCCAGGCCAATAAGGCACTCATGCATCTGACTGTGCCACCTTTAACCCCTGTTCCCTCAGCTGCATCCCATCCCTTTCAACAACTTTCTGTTGACCTCATCACTGCCCTGCCTCCATCCAGGGGTTTCAACTCCATTCTGGTCATGGTCAACCATGGCCTTACAAAGGGGGTAATTTTCCTTCCCTGTCACTCATCCATTGATGCTACTGGAATAGCCACCCTCTTCTTCAAAAATGTCTTCCCATGTTTTGGTCTACATGACAAATGCATCTCTGATTGTGGCCCCCAATTTGCCTCCACATTTGCCAGAGAACTTTCCCACCTCCTCCAATATGATCTTGCCCTTTCTACCACCTACCACCCCCAAACTGATGGGGAAACTGAACATGTCAATCAGGAACTGGAAACTTATCTCTGGATCTTCTGCCAAGGACAGCCTTACTCATGGTCCAATCTGCTTCCCATGGTGGAATTTGTGCACAATTCTGCAGTTCACTCTGTGACAAAGCAAACCCCTTTCTTACTAATGATGGGTTACAAACCAAGGGCATATCTAGCCATCAGACAGACCTTTTTGCCTGCCCTTGAGCAATGGCTTACAATTCTTAACAAAGCCCAAGAAAAAGTGCAGCAGGCCCATCATGTGGCATGACAGGCCATGACAGAAAAAGTCTGGTCATCCTACAAACCATGGAAAGTAGGAGATAAGGTATGTATGGCTGGATAATCACAATCTGAAACTACACTATGCCTTCAAGAAACTTGCCCCATGAAGAGAAGGTCCCTTCAAGATCTCCCAAGTCATATCCCCAGTCACCTTTAAACTAAAACTCTGTTACAAACGTGGAGTACCAACCTGACGAGTCTCATTTTCTTCCATTTGATTATGCACTCAACTTCTCTTCTCGATTCTACCGCATTCCCGGATCGGATAGCCCCTGGCTAGACGATCACTCCTACCCGGCTTTCTATTCCACTCCGCAGCCGGATGAGTCATTCAGTTAATTTCTCCATTGTCTCTGATTGTTGCCAGGCCGCCTAATTTTCCCACATTCTGTTCGAGGCGCGCCGCGACTTACACCTTCCGTTTTTGGCTTACCGTCACTTCCGCTTATCAACCGGACGCTTACTCCTCTGTACCGTATTCGTTCACAGTTACGCGTTTCCCCATATTCACACTAGGTATCTCACATTAGCCCTGAACCGTGTACAGTGCTGCCTAGGTATTTATACGCGCCATGTACTTGTACTTTCACCAGTTAGTTCTGCGCAATTCACGCGTAGCTTCTCGCTGTCCACGAGTCCTTTATTAAGGATAGTGAGATCCTCTATTCTCGATAGTCTCGCACCACTAGTAGAGTATGCGCTCGACAGTTAGCTTCTACGTGTTTGCGTAACAAACTCCCTCCAACCTGGCAGATACACCCAGTATTCCATGCTAGTTTGTTATACCCCTATAAGGAAACCATAGAGCATGGACCCAATTACATTAACCCACCCCCCAAGCACATTGACAGAGAGGACCAATATGAGGTAGATCAAATTCTTGCTCATTGAGGTACCACAACATGAAGGCAGTACTTGATCCAATGGAAAGGTTACTCTTCCACTGAAAACACCTGGGAACCAGAACAAAATCTGACAGATTCTCATGAACTCCTTCAGGCATATAAGATGGCTCAACCCAAGGAATTTCCCCTAACTGGCTGAAGAAGAAAGAGAACATAGCACACCTTGATCCCCTATTAAAAAAGCTCCATGATTTCCCTTCCCCCTTTCCTTACCACTATTCTCCTTCTTTCTATCATTTTTATTCTTTTCCCTTTCCTCATAGTGCTTCTCTGTTTGTGGGATTCCCACTGCTGTCTTGTTTCCTGAAGGGTCAACACCCACTATGCCCTCACCCCTGCTGCTGTCATATATCAACATTGCTCCCAGAATTGGGACTAGCCCATCCAGGACTAACCTCCTATTTCCACTTTAATTATTGACTGTGCACAAGCATGGTGTTTGTCCATCAAGTTTCCTGACATGGCCAATGAAAATGATGCAGGGTGGGGATCAGCCCTGGGAAATGCCTAGTGACCCTCCACATCCATTTTGACAATACTTAGATTTTATTCTTTCCAATTTGTCCAGTTATCAACTGATTGGTAGACACTTATGTGATGGCATCCTATCTATGCAACCCCTGTCTCATCCTTTGGCTGTGGAAGATAATCCACCATTGCATCTTAATTGTCTCGCTTGCCCTCAACTGGTTAACCTTCTGTTTGACCTCCTTAGAGATCCTACTGTTGTTTTTGCACTAGAAGATGTTACCTTCTTCCAAGAATCCTTCTATCTTCTACTTCTCATTCATCTATCTAGGTTTTACTTTATCACTCAATGATCCCTTGTTGACCTCCTCCCATGTCTCTCCTATGAGGAAGGAACTCAGGTACAAGTCAATGTCAAAGTTGCCTGCTCTTCCATCATATCAGCATGAGAAACAATCAGCAACCTCACCATACTTGCAGGACTCCCACAGGTGATTTGTGACCTTGCCAGGGAACTGGTCTTACCACATCTCAGTCTCCACCTCTCCCTCCTCTCTGAAGATGAGTGACAGTTTTACCTGTTTCCAGATGCCTCTGGCCCTACAGGCCACTGGGTTCACATGGGTAGAACCACTGGGGATGGAGAACTTTCCTCAGGATATTCAACACAACCAACCAGCCTGTGGATATCTATCCTGCCACATAACTTTATCCCAGTTCATCCAGACACTCCCTGACCAGACCTCTGCACTCCCAACCCTGTCCATCCAGCCATTCCAATCCCACCTCTGTGACCCACCCATGTCAGAGTTTACACCCAATGAACTCAACTCTCTCCAAAGGTGGTTTGCTCTAGTCCTGCTTGCTCTGAATGAGGTGCCAAAGGATCAAGCACAGACCCTAGTGGATCATATGATGAGGATCAACAGAAGAGCTCCTCTGATCAATTCTCCCCCTCTAAGTCTCAGGCATCTCAAAGGGCTCAAAGGGGGCAGTCACTTTGCTTCACCTATGGGGCCACTTCTCACTTTAGATCCAATTGTCAACACTACCACTGCCCTTACTGCCACCTTTCTGCCCCAGGGTGTCCCAAATATGCTTGTCCACAATGCCTTTGCCCTCAATGTGGTCTTGCCAGACACTCAGACCCTTTCTGTTTGACAATGTCAACACCAGATCCTCCTGCCCATAATAACACCAATGAGGAGTTCTACTCCAGTTGGGATGATGATGATGAAGTCTGAGTCAGTGTTACAAACATGGAGTATTTGCCCGACGAGTCCCATTTTCTTCCTTTCGACTATGCCCTTAATTTCTCTTCTCAGTTTTATCATGTTCCAGGATCGGACAGCCCCTGGCTAGATGACCGCTCATACCCAGCTTTCTATTCCACTCTGCAGCTGGATGAGTCATCCGTTAATCTCTCCGTTATTATTGATTGCAGCCGAGCCACTTAATTTTCCCACCTTCCATTCTCAATGCGGTGCGACTTACACCTTCTGTTTTTGGGTAACCGTTACACTTCTTTACAAACCGGACACTTACTCCCCCGTACCGTATTCATTCACAGTTACGCGTTTCCCCATATTCACACTAGACATCTCATGATAACCCTGAATCATGTACAGCTCTGTCTAGGTATTTATATGCGCCATGTACTTGTACTTTCGACAGTTAGTTCTGTGCAATCCATGCATAGTTTCTTGCTGTCCACGAGTCCTTTACCAGGATAGTGAGAACCTTTATCCCCGATGGTCTTGCACCACTAGTTGAGTGTGCACTCAACAGTTAGATTCTACGCATTCGTGTAACAAAAGAACTAACTTGTCCCTCCACCCCTGCTATTCAGCAGAAGGGCGAGAATCGATCCAACAACGGCCTATCGTGCACCAGAATCCAGCGATGAAGAACACCCATCTCACGAAGTCGAGTACCAGCACATCGAACACCAGCCTCCTTCCCCTTCGCCCGCCCCCAGACGAGTCTCTGGTTGACCTCCGCCCAATCCTCTGTTCGGACAAAGGAGAAGATGACCTTCTGTCACTCCTGAACATATCCAAGCATCTCCCGGACAACTTGCCCCGCCCATATTAACCCAGGAGCAAGACTACGGGTACTCAGACGTGTTCACAGACCCTCCTACTCTGGCACCACCTATTGAACCCCCACAGATTCACGTCATTCCGGACCCTGATATTCCAATGCCTCCTACAACTCCCCAAAATGACCCCAGTGAGGAACATAAAGCTGAACGACGTGCAGGCCTTCCTGCCGACTTCTCTAGAGATCTGTCAGATGCCTCCCGATGGCTCGCATCTATGGAAGCATACTTCACCATGAACAGTCATATCTATGACAACAATGTCTCAAGGATTCTTACTACCCTGAACAAGATGAACAAAGGAAGAGGAGGAGTATTTGCAGAGAGCTGGTACCCAAAAGCCCCAATCTCGACTTGGGCATTGTTCATTGATGACTTCAATAACACCTTCGTCCCCGTTGGAGAAAAAGAGAGAGCTCACAACAACCTCTATGAAATGAAACAATCAGACTTCCTGGAACCAACCAAGAATCGACTACCTTCTCACCTGAAAAGAGGAAACTTTGATGCCTATGCCACTACTTTTCAATTAAAAGTAGGGAAGAGTGGCCTGATCGCAGCCCACGATGACATTTTGATCGATGTCCTACAGAGAGGAGTCGATTCCAAGCTGGCCGATATGATGACTACCTTGGATCCTCAACCAACCAGTTGGGATAAATGGCTAAGTGCAGCACAAAGATTCAATGAAAACCTACTTCGCCTACGAAGAATCTGCGACCCCAGGAGATTCCTCCCTCTCACCTATGGAGGATCCTCATGACCGCCAAGGGATCCTAACGCTATGGACATTGATGCCATCCGACTTACCCCTGTAGAACGAGCTGAGCATATGAAAAACAACAAATGCTTTGTTTGTCACAGGGTCGGATGCAGGTCGACGAACCATAAAGGAGACTCCAGAACTCATCGTTTCCCTCAGAAACAACAAGTTAACATGGTAGAAACCAACCAGACTGACGTGTTGGGAGAATTCATCCAGAACATGGACCTTCCCAGGGATGAACTACTTCGTATCTTGAAGTTATGTGCCCCGGAACCTGTGGAACAAGTCTGTATGGTACAAATCAATGATGGACAGGGTTTTTAAGGAGGAGGGAAGTAGCAACATCTTCTCCTCCTCATAATGTCGCTCTTATATTTGTATCAAGTATCCACTCTAGAGCAATCAAACTCCCCATTCACCTGAACGATCCAGAAGCTACTCAAACTGTCACAATCACTGCCCTAGTAGACAGCAGCGCCACAGGATGCTTTGTCAACAAACACCTCGCACTGGCCAACCAATGGCAAATGACTCACCTAAACACCCCTATCCAAGCCCATAACGTGGACGGTACCGAGAATCAGAACGGCATGATCCGCCATTATGTAACATTGACCATAACCCTTGGAGATCTAATGGAAGATCGATGGTTTCTGGTCATCGACTGCGGAAATGAAGGGGTTATCTTGGGAATCAACTGGTTACAAGAAGTTAACCCAAAAATAGACTGGACCACTGGAAAGATCACCATCCCTGATCGACCCCAGGCTAAAGTAGGGGACCCTCTCGCTCAACAATATCTATTACGATATCTCAACCTGGATCCCGAGCTCCACAGCGAGGAGTTATATTGCCAGGCATTACTACATAAGATTGGGAAACTCACTATTTCCACCAAGTTAGCCCAACAAACTAAGGAAGAAGAACGACCCCTTCCGACAGAATACCAAGCCTACGCAGATGTGTTCGGTGAACCAAAACCAGGAGAACTCCCACAATGGCCATATGACCACGCTATCGACCTTGCCCCTTCTTTTGTACCAAAGGTAGCAAAAATCTATCCGCTCAACCCAAGGGAGATGCAAGCCTGCAAGGAGTTCGTGGATGAACACTTAAAATCTGGCAAGATTAAACCTTCTAAATCCCCTCAAGCCTCTCCATTTTTCTTCATTCAAAAGAAGGATGGAGGACTTAGGCCTTGCCAAGATTACCGATACCTCAACGAACATACCGTCAAAAACGCTTACCCGCTCCCTCTCATCTCAGAATTGATGGACAAACTCCACGGATTGACAATCTTCACTAAAATGGACATCTGGTGGGGATATAATAATGTTCGCATCAAGCCAGAAGATACTTGGAAAGCAGCATTTATTACCCCCTTTGGCCTCTTCGAGCCTCTCGTCATGTTTTTTGGCATGTGTAACTCCCCTCCCACTTTTCAGGCACTTATGGATGACATTTTTTGTGATATGGTGGTGGAAGGGTGGCTTATTATCTATATGGACGACCTGATCATTCACTCAGACAATCAAGAAGAACATCACCGACGGACCCAGCAGGTCCTCCAACGTATGAGGGACCATAACCTTTTCCTCAAGCTCTCCAAATGCTTCTTCAACGTCTCCAAAGTGGAATATCTTGGCATGATCGTGCGACCTGGCGAGATCACATTGGACCCAGCCAAACTCTCTGCTATTTGCGACTGGGAACCCCCTAAATCGGTCAAAGTGGTTCAATCCTTCATCAGTTT
>JBBPLS010000490.1:0-16172 GCA_038089895.1 Boletellus ananas | reverse complement strand
CCACACGGGTATCTGCTGGCCATATATTTTTTGGAAATTCCGCTTCGAGAACTCAAATGCTGTGTGAAGCGAAACATGCGCCGACACGACGAGACAAAGATCACGTGTCAAACTCGTCGTTGCAGAGCGCACCACACAAGAGGCTCACCCGAGTAGTAGCTGACGGTTGCACAGATCACAGTTTCCTAAAATTGCCGAGCCAAGCATGACTCACCACGCGTACGTAGGAATTTCTCTTGCTACCGTAACCTGGAGATATGGAACGTGCGAGTTAGATGGGACTCCAGTGCATCGTCATGCCGGTCGGGATCCGGTCGGTGCTCAAGACAACATGCACAACGCGTGTTGAAAGCGGACTCACCCAGTACCCTCGCATGATGCCTCGTGTGAAGCCCCATTCTTTCCACAACTCCTTGGCGACATCCCGGAGCCGTTTATCGCCCGCGAGACCATACTGACCTTGCATTCTGACTTTGAACATCTCGACTGCAGATTTAGACGCGCGTGACCGACAGCGTCGAGTAAAAGTCAGGAAAGGTACTTGCCAGGACTAGCAAGAACGGCATTGGCTGCGCCGGCCATGCCACCTGCGAGGGCAATCTGCTGGAGGCTCAAGTCCGGGAAGGGGGACACCACTCGCTTTGACGCAGCGTAGGCGCCAAAGAGGAGAGAGTTCACACCCGCCATACCGAGCAGCGGACTGGTCATCCCTATGCAGCGTCATGGTTCATGTGGTTGCGAAACAGAACGAAAAAAAAGTGTCGTCGGCGGAGATGGCGTGCATCCAGTGAGCGCTTGTGCACGGCTGGAACCGAGCAGAGTGCAGACCTTTGTACAACGCGAGATACCCCTCCCTGCGGACTGTTTGTACGAGGATGTCGATAGGCCCTTTCTATCGCTCAAAAGCCAGTCAGGACTCGCGACGACGCAAAGCCGCGTGTCCAAATGGAACAACAGCGAGCGGAGACGTGACTCACAAACATGCCTTCTGTATCACCAGCGAACAACACTTGAATCAGACGGAAAAAAAACGCGACGAGAAGGGCGTCGACGCACTCGGCGCAATTTGGGCACGGGTTTTGATGGTGTCGAGGGGGTGACTGACCAGCACCTGGGCAGCGCCTGAGATGCTGCCCGCAACGAGGTCGTTGAGGGTGGTCACGTATGAACTGGGCATGGCGGACGGTGGGGCGGTTCGACTGTGTGGACGAAATGCTGCAAGAAGCAAGACGAGTCGCGTCAGCACGCCGGGATGTCGCCATCATCACACGCTCACGTCCGACGAGTCCGAACCGCGCAAGCGCCCGACATGCACCGGCAGGTTACCCGCCCAAGCACGCGTCTTAGCCCGCAAAGCGGCCGGATTCCCTTCTCGAGGCAGTGGTTCAGTCGTTCAGTAGCCTCACAACCAAGTCACACAAGCACACTCAAACAATGGCGTACTTACCCCTGCTAGCCTACCAGTCTATAGGGGCGGCCTCACTTCTCGCACGATCTACCCCCAGACGCTCACCTCTGCAATGGGGGAACCACAAGATCTGGACAGTCTAAACTCGCTCACCAGAGCGCTTTGGGGAAGCCCACAGGCGATCCTGAAACAAGATGGCCGCACAGGACTCGAGTGCATCGATTTCTCTGAACATGACATGGCGGCCACGCTCCTCTTTGGAGCGACGTTGCCGAAAAACAAAAAGATACTCGTAAGGGAGGAATACCGCAGCGCACTGCAAGCATTGGAGACAGATTGCGACTACGATCGCGGTGCATACGTTACGGGCCAGCCCGGCATTGGTGAGTCCGTACAGCGTACCGCATTTCTGGATCTGAACTTGTATGTTCAGGGAAATCACTTTTCCTCGCATACATTCTGGTCATTCGTCTTGGAAGGAGACAGGCTGTCGCGTGGCAGATACGTGGTAGCAAGGATCGCTATGTAATGCTCAGAGAGACTGTGTCTTTCCACCGTGATGACGACAGATCCCCACTGCTTGGTTTCCCTTCCCTCATTTGGGGGCTCTCGGACTCCTACGCCTCCGCTGAACATCCCTTACCCCTATTTTGCAACCTCCCTGACCATGTCAAAACTATCCAGGCAACCTCACCCAAGCAGTTTCGGTACAAGGAATGGAGCAAGGATACTATGGCCCAATGCTATGTGATGGATATCTGGTCCGAGGGAGAGATTGCAGATCTCGCGTATGTGGCACCTAACCCTCATAATTCAAGCTGACGAAACAACTAGCCGAATGTTGGAACTCGATGTCGAGCGCATGACCGGCCTTGCGAAGAAATGGGGTGGCGCTCCTCGAAAACTCGTAGTGTGCTACCGTCAATCAGATGAAGAGATCGTGGAGTTATATAAAGACGATGCCGAGTCACATGTAATCGACAGTGCGAAGATTCTGCGTGGGGTTCAAACGAACACATATCCCGATGATGCCCCTTCGTCGTTTTACTTCTGTCGCCCCAGAATACATCCCACGCTTGGTGTCAGACGCGACGCCTCTCGTGCTGTCGTGCCGACAGCAACCCTTTGCACTCTGCTAGCGGAGGCGCTCCGAAGCCTGGACAGCCACATTAGGCTGGAATTCTTCCGTGCTCTTGCACAGTGCCCTGGAACTCATTCAGCGGCTGGCTACATATTCGAAAATTGGTTCCACAGCTTCCTTCTTGCATCGGGGACCATAGAGTGCCATTGGCTGCAGGGTCCTAACAATATCCCTACGTTAACAGGAATAACATCTCTCGCTTACACAAGCTGGGCTAAGGTCCAACATGCGGAACAACCGTTCTATTGGGTGACACCAACTGGATTTCCTGGGATTGACTGCGCACTTGTGCTCGAAACAGGGATCTACGCGATTCAAGTGACCCTTAGCTCCCAACATGGATCGCCAATCGAGGGTCTGAAGAAGCTACAACCCAACCTACCGCAGCGTTTCCGGAAGCTTCCTTGGAGTGTCCTATTTGTCGGAGACGTTGCTTCCTTTGCCAAGGAAGCCGCCAAGAGTTGGACCCTGGCCCGGGGCGAGATATATTTTCCGCCAGGGTCGACGCCTTTGTCGATTGGCTGGGCTGCATTGGATCCCGTGGGCCTGGGCCATTTTTGGAAGGTATGTAATTTGGTCCATTTGTCAAGACTCGCATTGAATCGAAATCCCAGCCAGAAGAAGAGGGCGACGAAGCGTCGATGCATGTGGATGAATAAGGGACATCCATGGTCGTCAATGCTTTATCATCCATCGCGTGCGTCCCGATTGTGCTTACCTTGAACTTGAATGTTTATCGTTCGTAAGCAAGGTAATATGGTTTTCAAAGAGTGTCCATCAACGTTGTACGATGTACTATGAACCTGTTATAAATATCTCTCAGCTGTTACTCGTTGCTCGCGAGAGAGGTGTAATGCTATAGAGCATGTCGCGTAGCATTCATCTGTGCAATAGGAGTGGTGATCACGTGGCTCGTAACTTCGTGCCCGGCAGTCTCCAAGGATCACTAGACGCTCTTGCTGGCGTTGTCGCGGATTCCAGCGTGCTCGTCCCTCATTTTCACTTCCGGTTCATGGGTATCCGACCGAAGCACAGCATTCTAGCCTCTTGTACAACTCTGTCGCACTCCTCGTACTGCGCTGACGGACCACTGATGCCTCGAACCCATTCCGAAATGCCCAGGTCATGTTCGGTGCTGCCAACACAATGACAACAAGGGAGGTGCCGCCCTGTGTTCCCACTTGTGCCTTGCCTACTCCGCCACCTTCATGCCGCCTGCAGTCGTTGACGAGCCCAGCTGCTCGTTTGACCCATCCTCCGTTAGCCGCCACCTGCGAGGCTACGGCGAGTGCGATGGCGAGGACGGCGCGATGTCCATGGCAGGACGACGATGCGTGTGCAAATGCGCCCACATCAGCTGCATGACACCACATGGCAGCACGCGGTGCTAGCGCACGACGGGACCGAGCGAGGGACGAGGCAGGGACGGCATGCAATGCAAGCAGGGTGGTGACAAGGACCGCGAGAGGGGGACCGCGCGGGGCACTCAGTTGCACGCGACGACAACAGCGCCTCAGGCAGGATGACGTTCCAGGCTTTGTATATACTTTTCAAAAGTATGCCTGGCTTTTTCGGACAAGTGCATCCTGTAGTCACGTGGTAGGTACAGGACCGAAAGGCGGCTGTGCATATCGCTGATGGCTGCCGGCCCGCTCCGGCTTGGCTGTTGGATTATTGACGCCTTGGTTGCAATGGGCCCTGACTCAGTGCTTGTTCAGTAGGACAGCGCGCCAATACGCCAGCGCCCTGGTCCGCTCTCCCTAACCTATGTGGTTCAAGCTTCACGCTCTAACATGGAGGCGTTCGAAAAGGGCGTCGACGTATCATGGTGATATTTCATCGGAACGCTCGCACGCCTACTTGACGGACTGAAGCGCTCATAGAACGGCAATATGTTGGCAATTCTGAGAGCGTGGTCCCTCTTCTGGCAGAGGAGACTTCGACAATTGACGGAGCAGAACTTGGTAGCGGTGAGCACATGCTATATGCTTTGGAGGCTAGCCCCCCTTTCCCCCTCATCCCAAGTCACTGTTGTAGAACCGCGCTATATCGGTTCCCATCAGGGTGCGATATCGTCGGTGCGATTTGCATCCGACGGGGAGCACGTTGTAGTATGCGATCAAGATGGAACGGTTCGACAGTGCAAGGTGGAACCGGGAAGCGACCGTACGGAAAAACTGGTCCATTACGCGGAGGGAAGGTTCATGCAGGTCGTCTCAAAAGATGGAAAGTGGTCTGTATGCGTTGGGGACGACGGTCGAAGGGTCAAAGTATGGGACGCGATAGTCCAGGGAAGAGTGGTTGAGTCTGCACAGGCGCACGAGCAGGTAATCACTGCACTCGACATATCATCAGACGCATCAAAAATGGCAAGCGGATCACGAGACGGAACGGTGATTGTCTGGTGTCTGGAAACGGGGCAGCTTTTAGCAGGTCCGTTCAAACAGGGCCACGCAGTTTCGTCTCTCCGGTTCTCTCCTAATGGTGGTCGCCTCGCCAGTGCCGGGTGGGATTTCTCAATTCATGTCTGGAATGTCCGCAGCGACGGCAATCAACCCATGACGTGTATTCCGGCCGACCCGGCGTGCTCGCTTGCTTGGTCCAACGATGGCTCCCACCTCTTCGCTGGTTGTTATCGTGGATCACTGTTGTGTTTTGATGTTTCAGGTTCGACGCCAGTCATGCTCAAATGGCCTGGTCATCATCACTCGGACAATGTCTCTACCCTTTGCATTTCGAACAATGGCAAGTTCATCATCTCTGCTTCTGGCTCAGAGTGTCACGTCAAGATATGGGACGTGCACACGCGATCCGAGCTTGGCTCCCTCAAACATTCCGTCGACGTCCTTGATGCCGATATCTCACCTGACGGCACGCATCTTGTGAGCGCCACAAAGAACGGGAAAATTTTCCTCTGGGACATTCGCACGATCCTTCCGACGCACTGCTCCTTCCATGTGAGCTCTAAAACATAGTTGTCCATCACTTAGTAGTGACCGTGTTGCTCAGTCCCTAGCTGTTTCTTTAAAGCACCACATCCGCTCAGACTCGCGCCCAATTGTAAGCTGTCTCAATCCCCCGAATCTCGACCATGATCTGATCCATTAATATGTGAACAATACAGCTGACAGAAATCAGTAATGCTGCGTATGCATCGTGGAACAAGGGTGATTTAGCTGGAGCCGAGCGAATTCTGTCGTGTGAGATTGCACGCGGTTCGAGTCCATTGCGCTTCCATTTCGCTAACCGGGCCCTCGTCCGTGCCCGATTGCAACGGTGGGATGGGGCGCTCGATGACGCACACTCGGTAAATTCACATCTCCATTGTCACGCACCTGCCCTTCCTGACTTTGAGCGCCATCGAGTCCCTCCTTGCCGGGCCGTCGTTGCTTGCCCACCTTGCGATGAGTATTGCACAGTCTGGCCAGCGCCAATACGACGCCGCAGTAGGGACTCTGGACCATGCCCTCTCGAAATCTAATCAGGATGAAAGGGATTTTGTCAATATGATCAAGGTGAGCACGCATTCGCATCGCACCGGCCGTTGTTACACTATCGCTGCATAAGGCGATCATCCTCTACGACTCCGGGTTCCGCGACGAGTCCATTCGTCACGTGAATGACCTGGCTGCTAGTTCTCCAGACCTCGAGCGACCCTGCGCTTTCGTCCTGGTGAGTGGCTGTGTTGGACCTTTGGATGCTGCCCTCAGCGTACGGTTCTAGGCAAAACTGCATGCTCTCCTGGCGATAAATGCCATAAATAATCAGGAATACACCAAGGGGATACTGTTGTCGTTACAAGCTCGAGATCGCTGTCCACCCGGCCATGTTCCGGAAATGAACACCATTTCGCTTGTAAGTCACTGCTCACTACGTCACTTGGAGAACACGCCTAGATGTTCTCAAAGATCAGTGGTTGGGTCTTCGACGGTCTGAGGCTCACGATTTATCGGCAACTGTGTGAGGTGTTCCGCACTGCGGGACGTATGCAAGAGGCATTGGACACCCTTCGAGAGACGGAACGTATTTTCAGAGACGAAGTAAAACTAAGACGGGAAATCCATGGGTGGCTCACTGGTGAGTATCTGCACTCTACTCGGCTGGGGCATCACGTGGCTTGTATGCTCGTCGTTAGATTTCAGGTCCCAGTGTGTCGAAACGGTGGAGAATAAAGGGGATTCGGCAATGCAAAACAAGCATTATAGTGCTGCCATTTCCCATTATTCGGCAGCGTTGGGCATCAGCTCGATCGTACCACAGGCACCAGTTCTATTCATGAAACGCAGTGAAGCACGAGCAGCGTCGTGCTTGTGGGAAGACGCCTTGAAGGATGCAGATGAGGTATGTGCGCTTATTGGCTAGGGACGCTGGTATAGACCTCGACTCTCGTGGAAATCAGGCAATTAGACTGGACCCCCTTTCTCCTTGGGGGTATGAGAGAAGGCACGCAGCACTCCATGGGTTGGGGCGCTTTGAAAACGCGATCGAAGCACGGAAAGAAATGGTTTCAATTCTGGACAATTCGCCCATCCCAGAAACTCGACGTGCGTTCGCTTCAATCGATGACGATGTCCGTCTGAGCTTCGATCCTGTAGACCTGCGAAGCAATTATGTTGATCCGTCGGATACGACGAACGCGGTATTGCGGGTCTTCTGGGATTCCGTCCACAGCCTCCCTTTCCGTCTCATCGATACTGTGAGCGGGGAGCTCTGCGATGCGGAAAAACGGAAGGAAATCTTCATAAAGGACCCTGTGTTCCAACAGACGGTGTCGTCTGTGACGACACAAATACATCCGGAGCGCATCCACGCAGTTATACAGGAATACTTTCAATATGTGATGCTCTCTCATCGGTGGGGGGCAAGGGAGATCGAACTAGCCGACGTTCTGGACAAGTCTGTGTACGACCTGGACGCCTCCCCCGCTGCCACGAAACTCCAGCAGTTTTGTCGCCTAGCGCGTGATTCCAAGTTTCGATGGGCTTGGTGCGATGCATGTTGTATCGACAAGTGCAAGGACGTCGAGCTGGCGAAGTCCATTAACTCTATGTTTCAATGGTATCGGGCTTCAGCCGCGACCTTTGTCTACCTCACTGGTGTGCCACCGTCGCTGATCCCTGGCGCACTGAAGCGGAGCGTTTGGATGACACGAGGATGGACTTTACAAGAGCTTCTTGCCCCACGCGTCATTCGCTTCTACTATGAAGATTGGACGCTGTATTTGAACAAGACGTCGTTCAATCACAAAGAATGCCCAGACGTCATGCAAGAACTGGAGGATGCGACCGGCATCACGGCACGTGATCTTCTCGCCTTTCGTCCGGGTCCTGAAGATGTACGAGTCAAGCTTCGCTTAGCGTCAACACGAGAGACGACGGTGCCGGTGGACATGGCATATGATCTCTTTGGTATCTTTGGACTGATGATGCCCATCATACACGGGGAAAGCCAGCAACATGCCCTTGGACGCTTGTTTCAGGGGATCGTGGCGCACTCGGGGGACGTTGCCTGCCTCGCCTGGGTGGGGAAATCGTCCGAGTTCAACAGCGCCTTTCCGGATTGCATCCGGGTGTACGAGCACGCTTCTCGTACCATACCTGAGATAGGAAAAGAAGAGATGGAGAAACGTATCGGCGACCTACGGCGCGCGTGGACCCCTGAAGAGGAGGCGCAAGCGGTCAGGTTTTACCAAAGGTTGTGCGTGTTGCCCCTGGCGCGCTGCACGTACCCGCAGCCTCACATCCAACTTCCTTGCATTGTATTTCCCCTGAAATTGGAGTGGACTGACGGGGCGCACGCATATCGTGCTACAGCCAATGGGTTTGAAGATGTGGAGATACGCTCAGAGGAGATATTCCTATCTGAACATCAGAACCCGGAGGACCTCATTCTCGTGTGTCCGTGGGTCCATGAGTTACTTGGTCCTACCCAGGTTCGACTTCACCCACGCGCAGACGCGACTTTATCTCTTCCTGACGGTGGCCCGAAGCTAGAACGAGAACGACAGGTCGCGTTTACGAACACACCAACGTCCGACTCAGATGGTGGAAGTGCTCTCTCGGATTTTCACCCAGACTCGACGCACCCTGCGCAGCCGCATGAAATGGACGCTGCATCCACGAGCGCGTCGAAGCTGCTTATTCGCTTCAGACAGCCGCTCGGCGCGTTATTGCTACTGGCGTTGGGACGCGAGCAATATCGAAGGGTTGCGACGGACCACGAAATCGTCGTACGTGCGCGCGAGGATGTCTGTCTCGACGACTTGGTAATACGGACCCTGGATGTGCGGTGACGCCGGGCCGCGATTTCGCGCCCGGGTGGAAATGTACTGGACTCTGCCTCGGCCCGCTGGTTCACCTGTCCCCTCTCGTGGACCCTCCGAGTCTCCCGATATTGGGCGATCTGTCCTGCGGACGGATTCCAATGATGGTGATGCACGTCGCTTTAAGGATGGCTACGGCCTCTCGGGGGAAAACTATGCTGCATGTCTCTTCTGCTCGACCGCATCGGCAGCGAGCGTACTAGTGGCCGAGCCTCATGCGTCACGACGAGTAGTATGGCATTCCCATAATGCTGATTGTAGCTGCCAGGACCACGAAAGAAAAGAGAAGTGTGTACATGTGCTCCATACTAATCAAGTCAAGTGTAGGTACAAACGCACAATACGATCGCTGAAAGAGTCAACTTCATTGTCCGCCGTTTGTGTCCGTTTATGATACGAACTGCCAGATATTATAGGCTTACCCGCCCCGACAAGACTTGCAGGAAGTGCAAACCGCACAGCGATCTGGATTTATCCCCAATGTTTATCGGTACTGTCGCCTTCTCGTGCCCCTTTGAATACGTCAGAGAGTAGGCATGTTCCAGAAGCGCTGGCCCGGGGCCATTAGCCAATATCATTCGGCTAATGGCGGTTACTAGTTAGCACTCCGGGCCACTGAAACGGGCGCACGCCACACGATAAATAAGGCCTCTCTCACCGGCAATTGTCACGGTGGTCAATAAGAAAACGGAATGAAAAGGTATATGGGTTTATGCTGAAGACGAAAGGTAAGCTGTGGTGGTACCGCCGCTGATGTTGCTATAACAATCGCATTACTAGCGGGGTAATGCAAAGAGCCTCGGTGAGAGGAATTCGCACATCGGAACAGCTTGAAAGAACCAGAGGAGCTTTGATCAGCAACGATTTCGGCTGTTCCAACTTGTTTGTCTCAGAGGACACCATGAACCGATTGGCGGCATCGAGCCCACTCCGAGGGCCACTGACATCAAAATTGCGGTGTGTTTGCGGTTCACAACGACCTTGATCCTAGTGCAAACTAGGCAACCCCCGTGACTGCGCGATGCTGGCAAGATCTCATTGTCCCACCGTCATATGGGGGTGGTAAGGTGCCCACCACTGTGCCATAGCAAAGGTTTTACAGCGACAGGATACCCGACCCTTTAGAGGAGGCTCTACTACTCGAATCGAACCCGATGCAAGGACTGCAGTCTCATCACGTCGTATTTTTATCGGGTCTGGATCACTCCGCTCGAGGCCCACGATGGCGTCCGTGTGAGGTTTCGTCATTATATATGTGGGCCGCAGTTTATTCTTTCCGTCAGCGAAAGCGATGCCGCCGTCTCTTATGGCATTCTTCCTCGCAGGCTTATAAGCATTGTCCCCACTGATATCCGGCTTCCTTCAGGACCACGACCATGTCGACAGCGCCCGTTCCAACCTTCCCCCCGATGGATTGCTCACTGTTCTTCCACGACTTGATAAACTTCCACATGGAACACAATCCAACCAAGCCCATGTGGGCTTACGCTGATGATCACGGCACAGTCGAGATAACCTTCCTTGAATTTGGCCGCGCCGCACACAGAGTCGCCCATGCCCTTCGTCCGGGGAGGACCGGCGATGATGGGCAGGTTGTTATCGTCATCGCCAACACAGACACTATCCTCCATCATGCTGTCGTCGCTGGCATGTCAATTGCTGGTCTGGTGGTAAGTGTATCCATCTGATAGCATCAACAGGCTACTTATCGCTGCCGCCCAGCCGTTCCCAGTGTCCTACAGAAACAGTCCTGCAGCTGTAGTCCACTTGATGAAGGAGACTAGTTGCTCTCGCATCGTGACATTGCACCATGCACATCGCGGATTGATTGATGGTATTCACGAAGAAAGTCGTGGTCTTGCATTTAGGGTCGATGAGATGCCAACCATCTCCTACGCGTTCCCAAAACTTGGACACGAAGGCAAAGCAGATTACTTTGACCCATACCCACAACCCGTGTTGCGCCCAGACCCGAACGCGCCTTCGATGTACATTCACTCCTCGGGTAGTACCGGGTTCCCGAAGCCGATATCGAAAAGTCACAAAGTGCAGATCCACAGAATGGCTTATGGTAACGCCCCCTTATCTTGCACTGCCGATCCTCACCACTTACACCGTCATTGATGTGGTTCGCCTGATAGCCATGGCGGATCTTCGGAAATTGTCTCCCCCGGACCGCTTTGGCGCGATGTCGTTGCCGCCCTTCCACGCTCTCGGCGTGTCAATGCAGATGTACATTCCTCTTGGCTCCCTCTTGACGGCCGTCGTCTTTCCGCCGCGAACAACCACAGAACCGCGAGCATTACCCGTTGTGCCAACGTCGGACAATATTCTCGATAGTGTTCGTCGCACCGACTGCAGGGCACTTGTGGCAGTCCCGACATTCCTGGAGCGCTGGGCCGCTTCCGTAGATGCTATGGAGACACTCGCCAAGCTGGAACATGTGGTCAGATTTCTTTTTTCTTCGTCTCTTTTCCCCTGCGCCGGCTGATCCCATCCCGCCCGATTGCTGACTGCACATTTTTTCGCTTTAGATCTACGGCGGCGCTCCGCTGGTCGACAAAGTTGGGGATGTGCTGTGGGCCGCCGGTGTCAACATTTGTGGGTTGTACGGCGGGACGGAATTTGGGGGTCCCACCCGCATTCGCGAGAGAGCCGGGGTCGAGAATGGGGAGTGGATCTGGCTGCGATTTGCGGAAGATGTCCAGGTGAGATGGGCGCCACAGGGGGGCGACATGTATGAGTGTCAAATATTGGTGCGTGCTTTTTGATTGGTTCTTTCTTTGCTCTCCTCGTGATGCTCGCCCTTCCCTTAGGCGACGGAGAATTACGGGTTGTCGGTCGAAAACCTGCCCGACACAAAAGGATATGCGACCTCGGATTTGTTTATCAAGCATCCGACCAAGAATCTATGGAAGAGGTATGTGCTGTACTGCACAAATTACTCCACTTGATGCGTCGACTGGATTAATTTGTGTTATAGCGTCGGAAGAGTGGACGACGTGATCACGCTTGCTTCTGGGGAGAAGACGGTGCCTGCGCCGATGGAGTCCATCATCATGTCAAGCCCGTTAATTCAGGGTGTGGTCATGTTTGGACGAGAACGAAATCAAGTCGGCATCTTGGTGGAACCATGCCCGGAGCATGCCGTCAACGTACTAGATACGAACGCTGTCTGTGTATTCAGGGACAAGATTTGGTTCGTCTATTTATTTACCCCACCGCGGGGTGGCACAATTGTTGGAGGTACTAATTGCAGCACGACAGGCCGGTCGTGGAAGAAGCGAACAGGACCGCACCTGCTTTCAGTAGGATATTCAAAGAGATGATTTTGATCGCGGATCCAAAACAGCCGATGATAAGAACTCCAAAGGGGTCCGTGCAAAAGAAGGAAACGATCAAGGCTTATGAAACCAGGATTAATTCGGTGTAAGTATTCCAACAGCGTTCTTTTTTGGGACCTGTCCATACTAAGGTTCTTGATAAAGGTATAGAGACATGGAGGCAGCTTATCATCCCTCAAACGGATTAGCTGGGCCGCGCTCTTGGGTAACTGAAGACGTGCTTGCCTGGTTGCTGGTACACGCAAACGCAATCAGCCATGGGCGTGCCGTGGACCCCAGCACCGATCTGTTTGCGCAAGGTTTCGACAGGTATGCGATGACCACTAGCAGAGACATCCGAGCTCACCCTGTCATTGCAGCCTGAGTGCCACATACCTCCGAAATCGGATCGCCGAGGCCATCCGGAAGTTGCCAGATGCACCTGTCTTCCTGGTGTCGCCCAACATTGTATTTGAGAATCCAACGCTCCAACTTCTCGCGGCCCGCATTGCCAGCCTGATCAACAAACCCAAGGTTTTTCCGAGCATGGATTGGAAGGATCGGCGCGTTGCAGCGCTCAATACCATGATAGAGAAGTACTCTGTTGGGCTACCTGGATCCGCCGCATTGCCAGGTGTCAATGATGTAACGGACAATGTTTCTGGCCTAGCCCATGCGAGTACAGTCGTGCTGCTCACCGGGTCCACTGGCGGTCTGGGATCATTTCTCCTGTCGCAGCTTCTCAGAAACCCGAGGGTGGAAAGGGTATACGCGCTTAATCGGCCATCTTCAATAGCCTCGCTCGAAGAACGACAGAGGTCTGCATTCGCTGACAAGAACATTTCCACCAACCTGCTAGATTCTGAAAAGCTTGTGTATGTTGAAGCTGACGCATCTCAGGTCCACTGTGGCCTCCCTGCAGAAGTATATGAGGAGGTACGCGACCATTTCTACCATTGCTGTGCTCTCCGTGTCGAAGCATGTGTTTAGATTCGAAACTCGGTGACCACTATTATTCATAATGCATGGCGCCTAGATTTCAACTTGTCGCTTTCGTCGTTCGAGCCGAATATCAAGGCTACTCGAAACCTCGTCGATCTAGCGCTGGTCTGCGAACATCGGGGTTCTCTTCGATTCGTGTTTACGTCTTCCGTCGACATGGCAAGATCCTGGGATCGCGCTAAAGGTGCCTTTCCTGAAGAGCTACAGTCGGATCCATCCACAGCCGTCGGGTCTGGGTACGGGGAATCAAAATACGTTTCTGAACGGGTGCGCAGTGACCTTACCCAACCAGGATGCAGATTAGTGACTTTTTTCATTTCCGTTCATATGGTAGTTGATCGCCAAGAGTGGTCTTCGCGCGACGTCGCTGCGGATTGGGCAGATCGCTGGAGGGTCGAACGGATCATGGGCGACATCGGACTGGGTGCCTATAATCGTCAAATCAAGCATTGCGCTCGGGTTGCTCCCGAACTCCCTTGGCGTGCGCGACATTGTTTCCGCTATGTGACGCCATTCCCTGACGGGGAAATCGTTTTGATAAACAGGTGGTCTCGTGGATGCGCGCTGAGGACGTCGCAGCCAGTGTCTTGGGGGTTGCGTTCGCAGACTCGGCACCCCAGACGCTCAACATTGCAAACACCCGACGGTCCCGTTGGTCGGATATCATGTCGTACATTCGAGACGCCATCGAAGAAGTGAAACCGTCGGGTAAAGAGCGTTTGAGGATAGTCCCGTTCGTCGAATGGGTTATCAGTCTGGAAAAGAAAGCAGACAGGGCGTCTTCGGAAGACCTCGCTCTCATTGTGAGTATGGAAGATGGTGTACGAAATGCTGACATGAAATTATGCCTTTCTCAAGCCTGCAATCAAGCTGCTCGAGTTCTTTCGTGCCATGGCACGCAACGACGAGGCGCTCGCTCAGACCCAAGGTTACAGACACCTCTTTGAGGTGGGTGGGATCGCGGAATTCAGCACGGCCAAGGCAGAGCGTGTGAGCGACGTGGTATCGAAGATGCAGGCCGTGGGAAGGAACGAAGCACGTGCCTGGGTCCGGTATTGGGTTTCGAAAGGACTTTTCTGACACTCCTGTTTTTCCTGATATGCCCTTGTAACATCTTTTCATGATAGACTATAACACTACAGAAAGTAAAGGCACTGAACAAACAACGTCCGAGACACCAATATTCAGAGACAAAGTCACTGTAAAATAGCCTGACGCACTGAAATTCAGCAGTGCAAACTGACAATGAAGTGGACATTCTGGCTAGTGAAATTCAGTGTCAGAGGACATCAAAATTCAGCATCAGAGGAAATGAAAATTCAATGACCTTTGTCATTGAATAACCACTTAACCATGCCCCAGCACTGAAGGAAGTTCAAACTGTTGCATGCTCAATCCTCTCATTTTCCTTCCATGAACATCGAAAAACACTTGTATTTACAACTGTACAACTATGATACACTACAAAGTGACTTATCCTTGAATACTTGAAGTTGGTGATTGTTGACCAATGATTTGGATTCAAGCTCTCATTGACAAAGTGGAGTCAAGGAGTAGATAACCACTGCATGGTGTAGCCTGTTGCTGATGGAGGCAGCAGTTGTAGAGGAAGCAACCTCACTGTTGATGACCTCAAGAGCAGATCAATCAGCTTTCAAGTTGCACATGGTGTGTACCATGACAATCCATTGTTCTTGAATACCAGTTGACCATATTGCCACATTGTCACCTCACTTGGTATGTAGATGCTTGAGTTGCCCAAGAGGACAATCCACAGCAGAGGGTTCTGGTATGGAACAAAATTTGCCCATTGGAGTGATTTGGGAGAGATAGACTTAGCTGAGAGAAAACATAACCTCTGTGTGGGGGTTGTTGTGAAGCATTGAGGCCTTGTTCAGCAAGGTGCTCATGGGTGGTGGAGAGCAACAGGCATTTCTAATATCCATCACCATACCCATCATTGTTGGCTGGGTTACCATGTCCCCAATGTAGCAGTGTTGATGAAGTGTGGAGAGTCTCAAGCTGCTCCATGGTTAGTGTATTGTCCAACCTGGAGGAGGAAGTACCAGGTCTGACAGGGCCAGTATGACAGGCAAACTTCATCATCCAACCAATTTTGAGCATGCCCACAGTCATGCCACCAGTCCTTTGTCTCTCCAGCCTTCTGTAGCCAGCTGGCTCTTGGAAATAACCTTCAGCTGTCATGGCCCACTAGTAAAGTCCCTGATGGGAGTACTCCTCTTCTCACCTTTTCCATTCACAGCACCACCTCAATAAATCCATACCTGTGTCCTTGAAAAGGACATTCAGTGCACAGCAGCTGGAGTGAATGGGAAGGTAGCATGACAATGGTATTGATTACCTAAGCCAGCCTCATCTGAGCGTGGTGAGCAGCATCCACCCACAAACATGGCTTGAACTCACCATTACTTGTCCAAAATTCAAGTGTAATGATGGATATGTAATAAAATCAAAGGAGGGAAAACATAAGCTAGTATGATGAGGGGATGGGTGTGTGTTAAAAGCAATGAGGATTTCATTCACAGTTTGAAACTGGAAGGCAATTTAGTGGCACACAACATGACCAGATCATGTGATTGTAACACTTTGCACACAAAGTTGAGGCACTCCAAACAAACCTGTTGGGGTGGAGGATGTTGCAGCTAGGTGACACATGAGTCAGGCTACAATATGGGATCTTCAGATGGGTGGGTGAGGTAGCTTCTAGTACACTTCTCTCCTTTGCTCCTTGCACTACACTGAGCAACAAAACTATTGCAATGTTTGGGTAATTTGTAGTGTGGGCAGTATAACATGTTAGGGTGTGGAAATCATGCTTGGTACTAGTGACCCAAAATATAGTAGACGCCCTTGGCTATCTATAGCACTTTGGAGCATGTGATATGGCCAAATATAGCAGGAGATATGGCTATTTTAAAGTGGCCATGTCATTGCAACAGTTTTGTTGCTGACATT
>JBBPLS010000489.1:0-16216 GCA_038089895.1 Boletellus ananas | reverse complement strand
AACAATACGAGGTAGATCAGATTCTTGCTCATCGAGGTACCGCAGCACGAAGGCAGTACTTGATCCGATGGAAGGGTTACTCATCCGCTGAGAATACCTGGGAACCCGAACGCAATCTGACAGGTTCTCACGAACTCCTTCGAGCTTATAAGGCTGCACGGCCCAAAGAATTCCCCTCAGCAGGACGAAGAAGACAGAGAATGTAGCACAACCCCACCCATTACTTAAAGAGTACCATGTTCTCGATTTCCCCTTCGCTGTTCGCCTTTCTTCTCATTTTCTTCGTTTGTTTCTTTTGCCCCTTCTTGTTGATTCTCCTTTGTCTTTGGGATGCTCACCGCCGCCTCCTCACGCTTCAGACTGGAGTCTGCTACACCCTCACCCCGGCCCAAGTCGTTTATCGCCAACGCCAGACTCCTCCTGATGAGGATACCCCCGGTCAGGATCAACCCATCCAACCTTTACTAGAGATCGACCGAGCGTGAGCTTGGTGTCTCTCAGTAGAGTTCCCTGATCTTGACTACAACAGTTCCGGGTGGGGTGCCGCGTGAGGAGACCCGTGGTAACTCCCCTTTTAATCATTTTAATATTCATCCTTTTTGGCAATTCATTGATTCTGTTTTGGCCGATCTTCCCGTGTACCAGCCCATTGGACGACATCTTCGTGACGCCATCATCCCTATGCACCAACCCTCTCGCCCTCTGGATCCTGGAGATGTTCCACTGCTGCATCTTAATCGCCTCCCTCGCATGGCTCTGGTTAATTTTGTACTCGACTTGCTTAGAGATCCTGCTTGCGCCTTTGCCTTAGAAGATACTGAGATCTTCCGTGGTTCGGCCTATCTCCCCATCGTCGTTCGCCTCGCTGGTTTCTACTTCATTACCCAACGAGCCGTCCTTGATCTACTCCCCAATATCACGTGGACCACGGACAACAACCACAGGATCACCCTCGAGGTCGCCCTATCCTCGCTCACCTTGGCAAGAGAGACTATCGGGGACTTCGCCCTACTATCGGGATTCCCTAGGGCGATTCGCCAACTCCCGAGAGAACTCATTCTCCCTCATTTGTGACTCCATCTCTCACTCCTCTCTCTCGACGAGCAACAATTCTATTACTTCCCAGACATCCCCTCACTCTCCCCAGAATGGACTCCTATGGGCAACACCGATCACGAACCAGAACTTTCCACAGGATATTCGCCACGGCCAACCAGCCAGAGGATACCTACCCCCGAGCATAACTTCGTCCCAATCCGTCCGGACACCCCGAGACCTGACCCCACGACCCCGCCAAGACCCAGACAACCGATACCAGTCCCTCCTCCCTGACCCAAATCTATTAGAACTCTCTCCAGAGGACATAGGTCTAGTGCGCGCATGGTTTTACCTGGCACTAGAGGCGATTCAGACCCGGTCAAACAGTCCACAGCGGTATTGGATAGATCAGATGATGGCGTTGAGTGGCAAGATTCCTCCGATAGCCCTTCCCCCATTAGTTCTCCAACATCTAGAAGGCGGAGATCGGTATGCTTCGTATGCGGGTCTACAAGTCATCATCGACCCGCATGTCGATCTTACAAATGCCCTTACTGCCACATTTCCGCTCCCAGGCATCCCCAGTACACTTGCCCTCAACGCCTTTGCCCCAATTGCGGAAAGGCCGGACACTCCGCGCCTTTCTGCCCATGCACATCAGGGGATGATTTTCATGCCAATGACGACGCCGGTGAGGGCTCGCACACCAGTGGGGATATCTTCTGAGTTGGTGCCTCCGATCTACGACGGGGGTATTGTTACAACCATAGTTCGACTAGTTCTTTGATCACTGAGTTGGACAGCCTCTGGCTCGACAACTTGCCTATACCCAGCTTTCTATTCCACTCCGCAGCCAGATAGGTTTCCTTCAGTTTCCATGTTACCTCTGATCGCAGTTGCGCCACTGTACTTTCCCACATTCTTCTTCAGGCGCGACGCGACTTACACCTTCCATATTTGGCCGCGATTACACTTCCCCTATCTCACAGACGCTTACTCCTCTGATCGCATTCATCTGCGGTTGCGTGTCCCTTCCCCATTCATGCTAGGTATCTCACGTCTACCCTAGAGCGTGTACAGCTATGCCTAGGTATTTATATGCGCCCTGTACTTGTAGTTTCTCCAGTTAGTTCTGCGCAATACATGCGTAGTTTCTACCTGTCCATGAGTCCTCGTGAGGATAAGTGAGATCCCTCTCTCTGATAAAGTCTCGCACCACTTGTTGAGTGTGCGCTCGACAGTTAGGTTCTGCGTGTTCACGTAACATTCTGAAGACTTTGTAGAGCATGAAGGACAAGGGGATCAGAGGAGGAAGAGGAATGAATGAAGTGTGCAAAAGAAAGATCAAGGGTCTGAATGATGTGAGGATCAGAGAGAATGGGGGTGGAAGTATTATTGAGGGATATGTCAATAGAGTCTTTGTGAGAAAGAGTGTCAGCAGGGGCCATGCAAGAGCTGGGGGTAACCTGCCAGATAAGGTCAAGGTCCTGGAGAAAGAGAGATCAACAAGCTTGGTGATGAGAGAGTTTACAAGGGTCTTTAAGATAGGAAAGGTTCTTGTGATCAGTGAGGATGGTGATTGGGTGGGAAGTACCAAGGAGGTATTGGTGCCATTCCTGGAGAGTGAGGATGACAGCGAGAAGTTCTCTGTCATAGATATCATAGTTCCATTCTGCTGGAGAGAAAGTCTTGGAGAAATAGGCACAAGGATGAGGATCACCATTGGGGTCAGTCTGGAGGACTGCACCTACAGCAAGAAGGGAGACATTAGTCAGGATGGAGAATGGTCAGGATACATCAGGAAAGGCAAGGACTGGTGAGAAAGAGAACTGTTGTTTCAAGGTGTCAAAGGCACATGTTACAAACATAGAATAGTGAGCAGATTCCTCTTTGTTTCTTTCCTTTGATTATACACTTAATCTTTCCTCTCAGTATTATTGAGTTCCTGGATTGGAAAGCCCCTGGCTTGATGATCACTCATACCCAGCCTTCTAGTCATCTCCTTAGCTAGATGAGTCACCTTTGGTTTCTATATTACCACTGATTGCAGTCATGACTCCCCATTCCCATGTTCCCATTTTGTCATGACATGACTTACACCTTCCTCTTTTGTCTATGGTTACACTTCCCCTATCTATGGACACTTACTCCCCTGTGCTGCATTCATCTGCAGTTATGCATCTCTGCCATATTCATACTAGGTATCTCACATCTACCCTAAATTGTGTACAGCTCTACCTAGGTATTTATATGCACCTTGCACTTGTATTTTCTCCAGTTAGTTCTGTGCAATCTACACATAGTTTCTATCTGTCCACAAGTCCTTGAGAGAATAGTGAGATCTCTTTGCTTCCAATAGCCTTGCACCACTTGTTGAGAGTGCACTCAACAGTTAGGTTCTGCACATATGCATAACAGCATGTTATTGGAGGGAGGTCCATTGCCAAGGTTTGTCTGTGTAGGTGAGGAGAGTGAGTGGAGCAATGAGGTCAGAAAAACCCAGGATAAATTTGTAATAGAAGTTGACATATCCAAGGAATGAGTGAATGCCTTTGACAGATGTCGGGAGTTCCCAACTGTTGATTGCTTTGACTTTAGTGGGATCCATCTCTGTTATGATTCTCTTTTCTCCATCTTCACACACCTCATTTTTCCTTTACTCTGTCACCTGGTCACATCACACACCACATGGATGCAATTTCCATTTAGTCATCATGTCTTACACACAGGACTTCTCTTCTATTCCATGGCCTTCTATTTTCCCATTGACTCATCTTGATTACCCATGATTCATCATCCTTTTCCCATTGACTCATCACCTATGACTCACTATCTCCAATATGCTATCAGCACAGCTTGTTCTGTGCACATCTCCCCTACATATATAAACTCAAGTACTTAGGCCTGTATTCCCTAAGCTACTCTTACTCAATCTAGCCTCATTCACCTCAGACCCTCAGATCCACCAAGCAAGCCTTGCTCCTTGGCCAGCCATCAAACCCAGAACCCACCTAGCAACTGCTGTCCTAGTGTGGACTTTATCTTGACCCACTAAGTGACTGTCATCCTTGTGGTTTCCCCATGAATCCATTGAACCATTGACTAGGCTTTGAGTCTATGTTTGACACTACCCACGCCAAACATAACAAAAGACTAGCTTCTTCTCAGGCCTACCATTGAGTAGTGCCTCCTCCCATGAACCAAGATTTCCTGTACCCCTGACACCCCAAACTGGTGGCATTCCATTGATGAACCTGCCTCAGACTCAGACTCAGAACACACACAGAACCCCAGCACCCCCTCTAACCTCTTTCTCTCCACTCAGGAGGAACGAGACGAAACCCTTGAACTTGCCCACAGACTAATCAATGAACCACACCTTCCCATCACCTTTGTACCCCTACCACCAGAAACTACCCTCCTAGATGCCCTAACCCTGATCACACCCAGACCCCCAGTGCCCTTACCCCTAATCCTCCCTGCATCATTCCCCAGAATGTCTTCATTGAAACCCACAGAACTTTGCCTTAGTCCCCCCAAGGACTTTAATGGCTCCACCACCTCTGTTGAGCACTGGCTCAACACAGTCCACACCTATGTGCTTATCAACTGCACCATTTATGACACTGATGAGAAGCAAATCAGTTTTGCTCTCTCATTCATGAAGGAAGGGACAGCTAAGAGCTGGGCCCAGGTTTGCATTAAGAAAGCCCTTGACAACAATTCCTTCAGCACCATGAAGGACTTCATCACTGATTTCAATGCCATGTTCAAAAACAACAATGCAGAAGCTGAGGATACCACTTGGCTTACCAACACCTGCATCTGCTCCGATGACTATCTCCTCAAGTACCTTGCAGAGTTCAAAATGAAAGTTGTTGAAGCCAAACTTGACTCCACCACCAACGCCACCACAGTCATCCACTATCTGCATGCCAGAATCCTGGTCTGGCTCTCAGATTGCATCTACAGCCTTGACACTATCCCCACCACCCTAGATGACTGGTACAAATGAATTGACCAGTTCTTATCCCAGAAACACTTCGCTGCTACTGTAGCCAAGCAACACTCTACTTGCACACAAGCTGTTTTTCAGTCCACTACCACCCCCAGAACCACCCCCACTCATGATCCAAATGCCATGGAGGTTGACTGCCTCACCAAGCTCGCTCCTGAAGAGCAGGAGCAATTTAGAAAAGAAGAGCATTGCTTTTGATGCTATTAGAAAGGACAGATGGCTCGAGAATGCCCCAAGACCAATGAAACCCCTACCCCTTGCCCTAACAACCCTTTCTGTGCCAAGAAAGTGGCAGTAGTGGAAAGCTCTGCCTCAGTAGAGGAAGTAGAAGAAGAACATGATACCACTGTCAGGAAGTTGGGGTGCAAAGCATTTTCCTAGGATTTTTAGAACAGAGACTGGCCTCAATGTCAGTCCCCTCCACTACAATACATAGTGTACCCAAGACAAAATGAAATTCCTTGTACCTCACATTGAAACCCATTGTTTCCCCTCTCACTATGAAAACTGTCAAAACCACAGCCATCCTCGACTCTGGAGCCCAGATCAACTGCATTGACTGAGACTTTGTTAAACAAAATGACATTCCCATCACCCCCCTCGAGCATCCCTTCTCGATCTGAAACACCAACATGTCCACCAATACTACTTGCAAATACAAAGCAGTACTCTACACCCAGATTGGGGACATCACACAAAGGATCGCTTTCTATGTCTTCAATGGAGGACGAGAAATTGCTATCCTTAGATACCCATGGCTAAAAGCCACCAATCCTACTATTGACTGGAAAGCCAGGCAAGTTGTGATCCCTATAGACCAGGACAAATCTACCCTTCTTATGAAATCTCATCAAACTGCCCGCTCAATCTTTACCAACCAAACTACCTATACCCCATCTTCCCTTCCTCTACCAATAAATCTGAGAAAAAAGACCACCCTCAATACCACAGAACTCTCAGGTTTCCAAAAATACAACAAGACTGAAGACTCTGATGACTACATTGTCTAATGTCTTGGACTTTATCACCTTAACCAGGTCCAATGTTATGGATCCCAGATTGCAAATCCCTCACTTATCGAATATGTTTGAAAGCTTACCCTATCCATGGAATTGGCCATGCAAGCCAAGCTGGCCAAACCAAAAAAGGAGCTTCCCCTGGCCTATGCAGAATTTGCTAAGGTTTTCAGTAAGAAAGCCACTGATCATGTACCCCCCTTCTATCCCTATGACCATGCTATCAACCTTAAAGATTCTTTTGTCCCTAAAATAGGGAAACTCTATCCTCTCTCCTCCACCGAATGACAAGCTGCCAACAACTTCATTGATGAAAATCTGAAGTCTGGAAAAACCCAACCCAAAAAATCCCCCCAAGCATCTCCCTTCTTCTTTGTTAAAAAGAAAGATGGAGGACTCCAACCCTGCCAAGACTACAGGTATCTCAATGAACATACCATCCAAGATGCCTACCCTCTCCCCCTTATCTCTGACCTCATCAACAAACTTAAGAACACCACTGTCTTCACAAAGTTTGATGTCCACTGGGGTTATAATAATGTCCACATCAAGGAAGGTGACCAATGGAAGGCCACCTTCATTACCCATCAAGGACTTTTCAAACCAACCATCATGTTTTTTGGCATGACCAACTCTCCCCCCACATTTCAACATTTCATGAGCAACCCATTTTGTGACATGATTGCAGAAGGATGGCTCATCATCTACATGGATGACCTCCTTATCTTCTCTGACAGTGACAATGACCACACTGCTCATACCAAACGCATTCTCCAGCATATAGACAAGTTAGACCTCTACCTCAAACTGGAGAAATATTCCTTTGACATCTGAGAAATAGAATATCTTGGCATGATTGTAAAACCTGGCTCCCTTGCAATGGACCCTATCAAAGTCACTGATATCATGGACTGGCCAATTCCCCAAAAGGTCAAGAACATTTGTTCCTTCCTTGGATTTGCCAACTTCTACCAATGATTCATTCCCCATTACTCCAACATCACCTGCCCTCTTCTTGACATTACCAAAAAGAACCACCCTTGGTCCTGGACCCCTGCTTGCCAAGAGGCTTTTGAGCACCTCAAGGCAATGTTCACCTCACAACCAATGCTCAAACTCCCTGACCTCACCACCCCCTTTGCCCTTGCCACTGATGCCTCCAAACATGCTTCCGGCAGCGTTCTCCTCCAACAAGACATTAACAGCACTTGGCAACCATGCACCTACCTCTCCCAAACCTTTGGCCCAGCAGAGTTCAACTATGAGATCTACAATTGTGAATTACTTGCTGTCATGTGTACTCTTGATGCCTGGCACCATTATCTCCTTGGTGCCCCTCACCCCATCCAGGTCTTCACTGACCATAAGAATTTAACCTACTTTCACCAACCTCAAAAACTGAACTGTTGTCAAGCCTGCTGGCTCCTTGAGCTTTCGGAATTTGATGTTCAGTTCTTCCATGTACCTGGTCAGAACTTGTCTGCCCCCGACACCCTCTCTCACCATCCCAACCATGTCCCTGCCCACAATGATGACAATGAGAATATCACCCTTCTGTCCCCTACCCTCTTCATCAACCTTATCAATGCTGAATTGACTACTAAAGTTGCTGCATCCTCCACCTCTGACCCCCTCATCCTTGACACCCTCCATGCACTCTTTGGTGAACTTCCTGCCACATTTTGTTCTTGCCTCTCTGACTGGAAATATGACATGGGCATTCTCACTTACCAAGACCACATCTATATCCCTGCCAACCCTACACTCTGCCACTCTATGATCACTCATCACCATGACCACCCCACTGCTGGCCACCTGGGTGTGCTTAAGACCTGCCAGCTTATTGCCTCAGAATTCTGGTGGCCTGGCCTCGCTTCCTTTGTCTGCCAATATGTTGCTGGTTGTGCTGTCTGCCAACAACACAAAACCAATACTCACTCCACCCACCCCCCACTTTCTCCCATCCACTCCTCCACCACCTGCCCCTTTCAACAAATCTCTTGCAATCTCATCACTGATCTCCCTGTCTCCTCTGGCTTTGATTCTCTCTTGGTTGTGGTCGACCATGGGCTTACAAAGGGGGTAATTCTCTGCCCCACCAAGAAGACTGTCGACACATCAGGGATCACAGCTCTCTTTTTCCACAAAGTCTTCCAACAATTTGGTCTCTATGACAAGATTATCTCTGACTGAGGACTCCAATTTGCATCTGCCTTCACTAAAGAACTTGGGAATCTCCTGGGTTACAAACTCGCCCTCTCTACTGCCTACCACCCTCAAACGGACAGAGAAACGGAACAAGTAAACTGTTACAAACGAGGAACAATGGCCAGATCCTTCTCTATTTCTTCCATTTGACTATGCACTCAACTATTCATCTCACTTTTACTGCGTCCCAGGATCAGATAGCCCCTGGCTCGATGATCACTCATACCTAGCTTTCTCTTTGTCTCCACAGCCAGATGAGTCATCTTTTGGTTCCCATGTTACTGCCAATCAAAGTTGCACCACTTAATTTCCCACATTCTGTTTCTGATGCGGCACAACTTACACCTTCCTATTTCAGTTATGGTTACACATCTCCTATCTCAGGATGCTTACTCCTCTGTACCGCATTAGTTTGCAGTTATGCATCTCCCCCATATTCACACTAGACATCTCACATTCACCTTAAATCATGTACAGCTCTGTCTAGGTATTTATACACGCCTTATACTTGTACTTTCCCCAGTTAGTTCTGCGCAAACCACACATAGTTTCTCCCTGTCCACAAGTCCTTGCGAGGATAGTAAGAACCTTTGCTCCCATTAGTCTCACACTACTAGTTGAGTGTGTGCTCGACAGTTAGGATCTGCGCATACACGTAACATAAACCAAGAAATCAAAACCTATCTCTGCATTTTCTGTGGATCCAACCCTACAGCCTGGGCAGAACACATCACCCTCACCAAATTCACTCATAATTGTTATGCAGGGCATACCTTGAGTGACTAAGACTAAGACCTAACAGGCAGGATGCTCATGAAGAGGTACAACTCAGTCTGAAGGGACAAAAGACTATATGCCTGGATAGGTGGCCTAGAGACTATACATTTGAGAGAACAGTCTGAGGGACTAAGGGCCCAAGGAGGACAATGAAGGACTAAAAGCCTAAGAAGGCTGACAAGGGGCTGAGGGGACTCAAGAATATGCATGAATTGTGCAGATTGAGAATGCAGTACAAAAAGGTAAACTAAGGTTTATATACTAGAAGAAAAGGTGCACAGACCAAGCAGTACAAAGGGACATGTAAACAATATAGAATGCGATGGAAATTGGAAGAAGAGTAAGCAATGATGACAGTCATTGCTATGGAAAGACTAAGCAAAGAAGGAGATAAGAGGGAGATTAAAGTGGTATAATGCTCACATGGGAACTGCTTGTAATGATGATGAAATGAATGTATTTATAGAAGAATATACCGAAGATGGGAGAGCGACGAAGATGAAGTAAGGAAAGAAAGATGATACTGTGAAAGAGGAGGGAAATTGTAACAATAATCACTGCCCACATTCTGTCACCAATCAATCCCCATTCTATCTCATGATGGGATATGAACCCTGTCTGTTCCCCACAATCATTTCAGACTCTTCTATCCCTGCTGTAGAATCCTGCCTTCAGCTTCTTTCCACAGCACAAGAAGAAGCCTTTGCCTCCCACAAACTTGCTCACCAGACTATGAAGGCCAGAAACTGGAAAACCTTCAAGCCATTCAAGATCAGTGATAAGGTCTGGCTGGAAGGGTGCAACCTCAAATGCTCCCTTCCAAATCCTAAGTTTGCTGCTAAACAAGAAGGACCATTCAAAATCACCACCATCCTATCTTCCATCACATATAAACTTTGACTCCCACAGGCATGGAAGATTCACAACACATTTCATGCTTCCCTCCTATCTCCTTATCTTGAAAACCCCATCCATGGCCAGAACTACCCTTCTCTGCCACCAGATCTCATTGATAACAAAGAACATTATGAAATTGAGAAGGTTCTTCAACACAAGGGTGCTCCATCTTGGAGGCAATACTTGGTTCAATGGAAGGGCTATTCCATGGAAGAAGACTCATGGCTTCCAGAAGCAGAGTTTGCCAATGCCAAGGAAATTCTCTAGGACTATAAAAGAGCCCTACAACATTCCCACTGAGCTAACCCCCTTGATCACCAACTATCATGGATGCCTCCTACATCCCCACTTCTATCCTTTCCTTCATCATGCATGGCAAACTTGTCTACAACCCATCCCCTGTCACCAATGCCCTCTTGGATAGTGCCCTCCTTGACCCTCACCTTGTTACTACTCTTGATCATGTCATTGCCCCGAATTCTCTCCTTGACTGCCTCCACAATGTCTACACCCACTATATGGCCATGCAAAACACTATCATTGGCCTTACCAAACATGTCCCTATGAATCCCGATATTCATGTGCTTTTTACCCTTTTACAACGATCAGATCTACAACTTCACAATTCCCTCCTTGCCACTCTTACCCAACTCAGTTTAGGCAGTGTGGTCCAAAGGATAGATGTGGTCCTCTGGGACTTTGGAAATGAATCCCCCACCTTTTCCCCATTCATCACCATCAACAACTCCCATCCAACCATGACCTCTGAGGAGATCGCCACTAATCAAGAGGATGAAACCCTTTCTGACTCACACCTCCAGTACTGGCAAGCTTGTTTATATTACCATTGCCTCAGTCACAACAAGCTCCATTGCAAATGGTATACATGCTCTGGTTGTTCAATTACTGTACTGGGTCACACTCTCGCCAACTGCATGGGACCTTCCCATTACTCTCTACTGGACTCCTTTCCTGATTCCTCACAATGGAGTACCCCATCTCCACCTCCTTGCCCTCATCCTTACCATCATCCATCTTGCCGCTTCACTTCCAAAGCCACCCAGCACCCCCCACCACCACCTTATCCAGTATCCCCTTCCTTTTCTACCCTCAAATTGTGGGCCCCCACTGATGCCTCTTCTTCTAAAGCCTTCTCCCCTGGGCATGTCCTCAATTCTCACCCCAATGTTGAACACCTCTCTCCTTCTCCATCCCCCAAACCAGCTACACCACCTTGCCTTGATCCCATAGATCCTCACCACACCATCCTTGAATACATGGGCTTTGCCATCAATGGCAACACTTGTCCCCTGGGCCACCCTGACTTCCCTGCCCTCCATCTCCTTCTCATTGCACAACAAGATAGTACCAACAGCCTACCCTTAAATGCCACCTACCATGACCTCAGTAGTATCTTCACCTTTCTCAATGCACATGAGACCTGGGAATGCTACAACCCTCACAGCCCATTTTCATTCAATGGCTTAGAACTCCCCATTTCCCTTCCTACAACTAAAGAGCAAATCCATTGTGACTTGGAATAATCAGCTGAAACCAGGAGGTTTCTTTGATGGGAGTGGAAAGGGGGTAGTGTTACAATTCTCTTTTCTCCATCTTCACACACCTCATTTTTCCTTTACTCTGTCACCCAGTCACATCACACACTACGTGGACACAATTTCCATTTAGTCATCATGTCTTACACATAGGACTTCTCTTCCATTCCACAGCCTTCTATTTTCCCATTGACTTATCTTGATTACCCATGATTCATCATCCTTTTCCCATTGACTCATCACCTATGACTCACTATCTCCAATATGCTATCAGCACAGCTTGGTCTGTGCACATCTCCCCTACATATATAAACTCAAGTACTTAGGCCTGTATTCCTTAAGCTACTCTTACTCAATCTAGCCTCATTCACCTCAGACCCTCAGATCCACCAAGCGAGCCTTGCTCCTTGGCCAGCCATCAAACCCAGAACCTGCCTAGTGACTGCTGTCCTAGTGTGGACTTTACCTCGACCCACTAAACAACCATCATCCTTGTGGTTTCCCCATGAACCTATTGAACCACTGACTAGGCTTTGAGTCTACATTCAATGCTACCTGTGCCAAACATAACACCTCCCTTGTGGTGTCAGAGGCAGTCCTTATGCAGAAAGATGCTAACAACGATCTCCATCCCTGCTCTTATTTCTCCAAAACCTTCATTGCAGAGGAATGAAATTATAACATATATGACTGAGAATTGCTTGCAGTCATTCAGGCATTGGAGGAGTGGTGTCACTACCTCACTGGCATCCCCCACCACATCACCATTGTGACAGACCACAAGAACCTGGCCTTCTTTAAACAGCTACACAAGCTGTCTCACCATCAGGCCTAGTGGATGCTATTCCTACAGGACTTCAATCTCATGTTCCACCATACCCCTGGAACCACCATGGGCCCTGCAGATGCCCTGTCTTGTCTCCCTGATGTCGCCGTTCAGGATGATAATCAGGAAGTCACATTATCTACTACCCATTTTGTCCATGCTTTGGATGTCACTCTTACCAATAAATTTGTGTCTTCTACCCTGTCCAACCTTCTGGTAGTCAATGCTCTCATGGCATTGGACCAAGGCCACTCCCTACTACCTCACACTTCCCACCAGGATTGGCATTTTGCAGATGGATTGCTCTATTTCTGCAATTGCCTTTACCTTCTCAAACCCACTCACCTCCCTCTTGTTTGTACCCTCCATGAATCAACAGCTGGTGGTCATGGTGGCTTCTTCTGCCTACTGCATTTGGTACAGTGTGGCTATCGGTGGCCAGGCCTCTCCACTTTCCTTTGCTGATTTGTTGCAGGTTGTGCTGTCTGCCAAGCCAACAAGGTGCTCATGCATCTGACTGTGCTGCCCTTGACCCCTGTCCCCTTGGCTGCATCCCACCCCTTTCAACAACTCTCTGTCGACCTCATTACTGCCCTACCCTTATCTGGGGGTTTTGACTCTGTTCTGGTCATGGTCAACCCCATGGCCTCACTATGGGGGTAATTTTCCTTCCTTGTCACTCATCGATTGATGCTGCTGGAGTAGCCACCCTCTTTTTCAAAGATTTCTTTCCATGTTTCAGTCTACACAACAAATGCATCTCCGATCAAGGTCTCCAATTTGCCTCCACATTTGCAAGAGAACTCTCCTGTCTCCTCCAATATGACCTTGCCCTTTCCACTGCTTGCCACCCCCAAACAGATAGAGAAACTGAACATGTTAACCAGGAACTGGAAACTTATCTCTGGATCTTCTGTCAAGGACAACCCCACTCATGGTCAGATCTTCATCCCATGGTGGAATTCATACATAATTCCACAGTCCACTCTGTGACCAAGCACACCCCTTTCTTACTAATGATGGGTTATGAACCAAGGGCATATCTGGCCATTGGACAAACCTTTTTGCCTGCCCTTGAACAACAGCTTGCCATTCTTAGCAAAGTCTGAGAGGAAGCACAACAGGCCCATCATATGGCATGACAGGCCATGACCGAAAGAGTCCAATTGTCTTACAAACCGTGGAAAGTGGGAGATAAGGTATGGCTGGATAACCACAATCTAAAACTACACTACGCCTCTAAGAAACTTGCCCCACAACAAGAGGGCCCCTTTGAGATTACTCAAGTCATATTCCTGGTCACTTTTAAACTGAAGCTCCCTCCAACCTGGCAGATACACCCTGTATTCCACACTAGCCTGTTATATCCTTATAAGGAAACCACAGAACACAGACCTAATTACATCAACCCACCATCTGAGCACATCAATGGAGAAGACCAATATGAGGTAGACCAAATCCTTGCTCATCAAGGTATTGTAGCACAAAGGCAGTACTTGATCTGATGGAAGGGTTATTCATCTGCCAAAAATACCTGGGAACCAGATCCAATTGTCAACACTACCACTGCCCTTACTGCCACCTTTCCACTCCAGGGCATCCCCAATATGCTTGTCCACAATACCTTTGTCCTCAATGCAGCCTTGCCAGACACTCAGACCCATTCTGTTCAACAATGTCAACACCAGATCCACATGCTAATGATGACACCAGTGAGGAGCTCTACTCCAGTTGGAATAATGTTATCTGAGTCAGTGCCTCCAATCTATGATGGGGATATTGTTATAAACTTAGAGTGGCAGCTAGAACTCTCTCTATCTCCCTTTGATTATGTACTCAACTTCTCTTCTCAATATTACTGCATTCCAGGATCAGACAGCCCCTGGCTAGATGATTGCTCATACCTGGCCTTCTCTTCACTTCCACAGCCAGATGAGTTGTCTTTTGGTTTTCATGTTACCATTAATCACAGTCATGCCACTTGACTTTCTCACATTCTCTCTTTGACACAATGCAACTTACACCTTTCTAATTGGGTCATGGTTACACTTTCCCTGTCTCAGGACACTTACTCCTCCATGCTGCATTCATTCACAGTTATGTGTCTCCCCCATATTCATACTAGGTATCTCACATTTGCCCTGAATCATGTACAGCTCTACCTAGGTATTTATATGCGCCTTGTACTTGTATCCTCTCCAGTTAGTTCTGCACAATCTATGTGTAGTTTCTTACTGCCTACAAGTCCTTGCAAGGATAGTGAGATCCCTTTACCTCTGACAAGTCTCACACCACTTGTTGAGTGTGCACTCAACAGTTAGGATCTGTGCATATGCATAACAGCATTGGGGTCTGAGTTAGAGGAGTGAGGGGTGAATGATGAAGGGTATTTATGGCCTTTGTGAAGTGCAGCAATGCAGGCCTTCTGAGCATGGAAAGTCTTGGCTTTCTCAATCCATTCTGTGATAGTGGTGGGGATAGTGGTCATGGAGAGGATCATGATAGCAAGTTGTTGGTCCAACCCAAGAGAGAACTGGTCAATGAGGGTGTTATCATCAGTGATTCCTGCTTTTGCAGCAAGGTTTTGGAACTTAGTGATGTATCTTTGGAAGCCATCATCTGATTCTCCATCAGGTCATTTGAACAACTTTTGGACAAGTTTAGCAAGGTTGAGGTGTGCTGTGGCTTTGGTGTCAAAGGGGTAGAAAGTGGACTCAAAGTTGGAGATGAATTTATTGAAGGTTCTTTCAGTGGGAGTGACCTTGGCATCACTCATGCAATTGAGCCACATTTCTGAGAAAGAGACTCCTCATCCCTTACTCATCTTGTTCAACAAGGTCAGAATCTTGATCTCATTGGTGGAGTAGAGTGTGGGGTTGATGGTGAAGCAGCCTTTCATGGCCTTGATCCACTGCATTGCATCAACAGGTCCATTAGAAAGTCAGTGGAGAGAGTGGCTTTAAGCTTGGATATGGTGACTGAGGGTGTGGGCTGTGGTGCTGGGGCTAGTATAGGTTGTGGAGCTGGGGGTGGTGCTGGGACTGGTGTGGGTGAAGAAGAAGGTGGTCATAGTTGAGACTGTGGAGATACAAAGACTGGGGGTGTTATGGAACTAGGGTTGCTGGGGTACTGGGAGGCAAAGAGCCTGTGATGATGTTTGGGGGTGGGGGGCTGGGATAGTTCTAGGGTACAAGGGGTTGATGGTGGTATTGATGTGAACTCCTCATCTGAGGACTCTGGGGCTAAGATACAAGGTATGGTGACTGGGGGTGTCCTACTCCTAGATAGGAGGGACATAGGAGATTCTTGATCTTTTGTTATGCAGGGCATACCTCAAGTGACTAGGACTAAGATCTGACAGGGAGGACGCTCACAAAGAGGTACAACTCAGCCTGAAGTGGAAGAGGACTATACACCTGGGTAGGTGGACCTAGGACTATACATTCAAGAGAATAGACTAGGAGACTAAGGGCCCAAGGAGGGCAATGAGGGACTAAGGGCCTGAGGAGGCTGACAAGGGACTAGGAGGACTCAAGAGTATGTATAGATTACACAGATCAAGAATGTAGTACATGATGGTAAATGAAGGTTTATATACAGTGACCTCAAAAACCCTTTCCATGTTGGCCACCAATGAAGTGTATGAAGTGTACTGCCAGACAGCATGAGAATGTCGCTTAGCTTCGGTGGAGTTATAAATAGTACATACTCTTGGCTACAAGATTGCTCCCTAGGTCATGTGATTTGGTTCTTAGGCTATAGAGATATAGTCAATTCAAAACAGTAATACCATGGAAAGGGTTTTTGAGCTTTTGAATGAAAAAGGGTATTTGAACATTATCAGTACTTGGTATAGCCTCCTTTTGCTTTAAGCACTGCC
>JBBPLS010000488.1:0-16219 GCA_038089895.1 Boletellus ananas | reverse complement strand
TACAGCCTTCATGCCTGCTTTCCTTAAGTGGCGACGAACAGTCTGGGGTGAGAGGGTGTGGTTCTTGACATCCTGGAGAGTTTTGGTAACCTGAACTGCATTTTCAGCCTTTCCAGTCCCAATAAGATGAATAGCATGACATATGTCAGCAGGTGTTATGAGTGTAGGACAACCACCAGAAGACCTAGCCAGGTCAGGACAGCATTTGGAGTGAATTCTACTAATGGTAGAGTGGTGGATACAGTAGAATCAGATATTTGATGAGTAGATTGGCCTAAATCCAGGAAAGAGATGATTTGATTGATTTGTGCAGTAGAGAGGGATTTCATGGTGGTGGTAGTAGATCAAGAGTGGTGTTGTGGTGTATTTGTATTGAGTAAACTTATTATGAGTCACATGACCTTGTTACACATATGCGCAGAACCTAACTGTCAAGCAAGTACTCAACAAGTGGTGTAGGACTATTGAAAGTGAAGAGATCTCACTATCCTCACAAGGACTTGTGGACAGGAAGAAACTATGTGTAGATTGCACAGAACTAACTGAGGAGAATACAAGTACAAGGTACATATAAATACCTAGACAGAGCTGTACATGTGTTTAGGGCAAATGTGAGATGTCTAGTGTGAATATGGGAGAGATGCATAACTGCGAATGAATGTGGCACAGAGGAGTAAGCATCCATAGACAGGGGAAGTGTAACTGTAACCAAAAGGGGAAGGTGTAAGTTGTGCCGTGTCAAAGAGATAATATGGGAAAGTAAAGTGGCACAACTGCAATCAGTGGTAACATGGAAACCAAAGGCAATTTATCTGGCTACAGAGATAAATAGAAGGCCAGGTATGAGTGATTGTCCAGCCAGGGGCTGTCCAATCCCAGGATACAGTAATACTGCAAGGAAAAGTTAAGTGTATAATTGAAAGGAAGGAGAATAGGGGAATCCATCCATTGTTCCAGGTCTGTAACAATACCCCCATCATAGATTGGAGGCACCAACTCAGATATCATCATCCCAACTGGAGTAGAACTCCTCACTGGTGTTGTCATTGGCATGGAGATCTGGTGTTGGTGACATTGAACAGAAAGGGTCGGAGTGTCTGGCAAGGCCACATCAAGGGCAAAGGCATTGTAGACAAGTGTATTAGGGATGCCCTGGAGCAGAAAGGTGGCAGTAAGGGCAGCGGTAATGTTGATAGTTGGATCTAAAGTGAGTAGTGGACCTGCAGGTGAAGCAAAGCGACTGCCCCCTTCTAGATGCCTGAGACTTAGAGGGGGAGGATTAATCAGAGGAGCTCTCCCACTGATCTGCATCATGTGATCCACTAGGGGTTGGACTTAATCCTTTGGGGCCTTGTTCAGAGTGACTAGAACCAGAGCAAACCAATTTTGGAGAGAGTTGAGCTCTTCAGGTGTAAACTCTGACACAGGTGGGTTGCAGATGTTACAATTTCCCTTCTCTTTCATGGTATCATCTTTCTTTCTCTACTTCATCTGCATTGCTCTCCAATCTTCAGCATATTCTTCTACAAATACATTCACTTTGTTATCATCATAAGCAGTTCCCATGTGAGCATTATACCACTTTAGTTTACCTCTCTTCTTCTTCTTCACTTAGTCATTCCACAGTAACAACTGTCATTGTTGCTTACCTCTTTTCCAACTTCCACCACATTCCATATTGTTCTACACTTATGTGTCCTTCCTTGCACCGCTTGGTCTGTGCACTTTTCCTTCAAGTATATAAACCCTCATCTATCATGTTGTATGACATTCTTGATCTGCACAATCTAGCATACTCTTGAGTCACCTCTCAGTTCCTTGTCTGCCTCCTCAGGCCCCTTAGTCCTTCATCACCTTCCTCAGGTCACTTAGTCTTAGCAGCCCTTCATGTGGGCCTCCTTTGTCTCAAGACCATTCTTCTGAATGTATAGTCCCTAGTCTCTTCAGGCTGAGTTGTACCTCTTTGTGAGTGTCCTGCCTGTTGGAACCCAACACACATCCCTCAAGGTACACCCTGTGTAACAGTGGAGGTGGGACTGGAATTGGGGGGTAGATGGAGTTGGGTGTACTGGGGTCTGGTTGGGGAGTGTCTGGATGAACTGGGATAAAGTTATGTGGCAGGGTAGATATCCTCAGGCTGGTTGGTTGTGTCAGATGTCCTGGGGAAAGTTCTCCACTCCTAGCAATTCTACCCATATGAACCCAGCAGTCAGAGGAGCTGGAGGTATTTGGAAACAGGTAAAATCACCATTCATCCTTGGTGAGGAGGGAGAGGTGGAGCATAAGGTGTGGTAAGACCAACTCTCTAGGGAGATCATGAACCATCCATGGGAGTCCCACCGGTAGGGCAAGGTCCCAATTGTCTCCTGTGTGGATGCAACTGAGGAGCAGGCAATTCCAGCATTGGTTTCCACCTGTGTACCTTCTCCATAGGTGAGGCAAGGGAGGAGAGTGACAAGGGATCTTTGGGTAATGAAGTAAAATCCTGACAGATGGATGATTAATGGAAGATAGAAAGATTCCTGGAAAAAGAGGATGTCTTCTAACACAAAAACAACAGCAGGATCTCTGAGAAGGTCAAACAGAAAATTGACTAGCTGAGGGCAAGTGAGACAATTGAGGTGTAATGGCAGATTGTTTCCCACAGCCAAAGGACAAGACAGGGGTTGCATAGGTAGAACACCATCAAGTAAATGCCTACTGATCAGCTGATAAGTAGGTAAATCAGAAAGAATAAAATCTAAGTATTTCCAAAAAGGATGTATGTCAAAAGTGCTTGGTGAATGTGGGGGGTTACCAAGCATTTCCCAAGGCTGATCTCCATCCCATGTCATTCTTGTTGGCTATGTCAGGGAATTCAATAGAGAAGTACCATGCTTGTATGCAGTCAATGATTAGAGTAGGGATAGGGGGTTGGTCCTGGACGGGCCAATCCCAGTTCTGGGAGCAGTGTTGGTAAATGACAGCAGCAGGGGTGAGGGCATAGCAGATGTTTATGTGTCAGGAAACAAGACAGTGATGGGCATTCCACAAACAAAGGAGAACTAAAAAAAGGGAAATGAGGATGGCAAAGAAGAAAATCAAAAGGAAAGCAACTAGGGAAGGGGAAAGAGAAATCATAATGTGATTTATCATATGGGTGAGACTGTGTTACACTTTCTTTCTTCTTTGTCCAGCTGGGGGAAAGTCTTTGGGTCACGTGCCTTATATGCCTGAAGGAGTTCATGTGAATCTGCCAAATTATACTCCAGTTCCCAGGTATTCTCAGCAGATGAGTAACCCTTCCAGTGGATCAAGTACTGCCTTCATGCTATGGTACCTCATGGAGCAAGAATTTGATCTACCTCATATTGGTCTTCTCTGTCAATGTGCTCAGGCAGTGGGTTGATGTAATTGGGTCCATGTTCTGCAGTATTCTTATGGCAGTATAACAGATTAGCATGGAATATGGGGTGTATATGCCAGGTGGAAGGCAGTTTGAGCTTAAAGGCAACCAAGGATATGACTTGGGTGATCTCAAAGGGGCCTTCCCATTTCAGGGCAAGCTTCTTGGAGGTGTAGTATAGTTTGAGGTTTCAGTTGTCCAGCCATACCTTATCTCCCACTTTCCATGGTTTGTAAGATGACCAGACTCTTTCTGTCATGGCCTGTTATGCCACTTGATGGGCCTGCTACACTTCCTCTTGGGCTTTGTTGAGAATAGTAAGCCATTGCTCAAGGGCAGGCAGGAAAGTTTGTCCAATGGTTGGATATGCCCTTGGTTCATAACCCATCATTAGTGAGAAAGGGGTCTGCTTGGTCACAGAGTGGACTGCAGAATTGTGTGCAAATTCTGCCATGGGGAGGAGATTGGACCATGTGTGGGGTTGGCCTTGGCAAAAGATGTGGAGGTATAGTGACCTCAAAAACCCTTTCCATGTTGGCCACCAATGCAGTGTATAAAGTGTACTGTCAGACAGCATGGGACTTTCACTTAGCTTTGGTGGCGTTATGAATAGTACATACTCTTGGCTACAATATTGCCCCCTGAGCCATGTGATTTGGACCATAGGGTGCAGAGATATGACCAATTCAAAACAGCAACACCATGGAAAGGGTTTTTGAGCTTTTGAACTGTTGAGTAGGATCTCAGCCAAATCATAGTATAATTGCCACTGTTTGTTGGTACAAGCAAATATATACATGTCAGCAATATGTTTGAGTTTGAAACAGTTCCCACACTTCTTGTTTCACAACCATCATCATGGTCAGATCTCTTTCCCTTACTCAAAGAAAGACCATCCTCTCTTTGCTTGATTCTAGCCATTCTGGTGAAGCCATTGTCAAGCAAACTGGTGTCAGCCCTTCTGCCATATCCAAACTTCATTCCAAAGAGCATTCTGGCCTTTTTAAAGCTGTTGGAGGTCATCCCTCCAAGCTTTCTCCTACCAATATTCATCATGCTCAACATCTTATCACCTCTGGAAAGGCTGAAAATGCTGTCCAAGTGACCAGATCACTTACCAACATCATCAACCAACCTCTCTCTACCAGTACTGTCTGCCTCCACTTGAAGAAAGCTGGTATGAAAGCTGTAGTCAAGTCCAAACACCCTATTCTCTCTGCTAGGCATTGCAAAGCTCATTTGGATTTTGCCTATGCTCATAAGGACTGGACTATAGAGGACTAGAAGAAGGTAGTATGGTCTGATGAGACCAAAATCAATCACCTGGGGTCAGATGGATGCAAATGGGCATGGAAAAGGGCAGGTGAGGGCCCTAGTGATAGGCTGGTGCAGGGAATCCTAAAGTTTGGAGGAGGTTCTCTCATGATGTGGGGGTGTATGACTTGGCAGGGAGTTGGTGATGCTGCCAAGATTGATGGTAGGATGGATGGAGACCTCTACCTTCAAATTTTGAAGGATGAACTCCAACAAACCCTGGAGTATTATGGTCTCAATCCTCCTGATATCATTTTTCAGCAGGACAATGACCCCAAGCACACCTGTAGGCTGGTCAAGAATTGGCTAGAGGAACAGGAATTCAATACTATGGTGTGGCCTGCACAATCCCCTGATCTAAACCCCATTGAACATATCTGAGGTTGTCTCAAGAGAAGGCTTGTAGAGCATGAAAACCCCCCTAGTGGAATTTATGAATTATGGGAAAGGGTTCAAGTGGAATGGGATAGGATACCAGTTGAGGAGTGTCAGAAGTTGATTGAAAGTATGCCTAGAAGGGTTCAGGCAGTGCTTAAAACAAAAGAAGGCTATACCAAGTACTGATAATGTTCAAATACTCTTTTTCATTCAAAAGCTCAAAAACTCTTTCCATGGTATTACTGTTTTGAATTGACTATATCTCAATGGCCTGTGAACCAAATCACATGACCTAGGGAGCAATCTTGTAGCCAAGAGTATGTACTATTTATAACTCCACCAAAGCTAAGTGAAATTCCCATACTGTCTGGCAATACACTTCATACACTGCATTGGTGGCCAATATGGAAAGGTGTCATATCCCTAAGTTCAGCTCTGGTGCTCTGGACTAACTCTATAGAACTCTGCTTCTGGACTTGTCTTTCTATTCCCCTTTTTCCATTTTCTCCTTTTGTGTCTCCATTCCTGTTTTCCCCATTTACCTTGACATTGCATATAGAACTCTCCTGTTGCTGTGCTCACTATGTGAAGCACAGCTTGGGCTTTTGTGTCTCCAGAGTATAACTCCAAGGGTTTATGCTTACTGATCATTTAACAATCTACATTTCTCTATTAGTAATTTGCTTCTGTCCTCCATATATAAAGCCTCATCTCTCCATTGTAATACCTTAGTTTGAATATCACCTAAGTCACTTCTCCTCTGACCTCTGTTGGATCCCATCTCTGATATCCTCTACCCTATCCTCTGAAATATGAGGACACAAACATACAGAGGCACAGCATGCTAGCCACATTGCTGAAGCCAAAGTCCTCCCTGTTCTGACCCAACTCTGTACCTGCTATCCTGTTCCCTTGTCTCCCATGCCTCCAACTGACTGGAGTAGAGTGAAGAAGGACTGGACTTGACAAAAGGGTTTTTGAGATCATTGTAGAATAGCAGCCATTTGAAAATGACATGTTATGCAGACAGTTTTTTGACTTAAAGTTATGATTATATATATTGGCCCTGGCATACTGTGATATCATTACATACATCCATCAAGGGTTCTATTATGTTACCTTTATGTAATAACTATGATCCAACATATATAAACCCCACCATCCTTTGCTTATTTTCTCATCATCACCATGAAATCTATTTCTATCTCTCAAAGACAAAACATCATCTCTCTTGCCTCTCTTGACCTATCTACTAGGAAGATTGCCTCACAGACTGGTCTAGGGAAGTCTACAGTATCCCAGGTTCTTCAGGAAATCCAACTGGAGAGGCCTAGGCTTCATGGTGGTCACCCTTCCAAGCTTTCCTCCACCAACAAAAGAGCTATTGCTCAGCAAATCCTTACTAGCAAGGCCAAAAATGCTGTTCAAGCCACTCATTTCATCAACTCTATTGTTGATAGTCCTGTTTCTTCTCAGATAGTGAGGAATACCCTCAAAGAAGCCTCATTGAAGGCTGTGGTAAAGAAGAAAAAGCCATTGCTTTCTACTGGTCACAAGAAGAAGAGGTTAGCCTTTGCTTTCAAGTATCAGCATTGGACTGTGGAGGACTGGAAGAGAGTTATATGGTCAGATGAGACCAAAATCAACAGGATTGGGTCAGATGGACAAGAGTATGTGTGGAAAAAGAAGGGTGAAGGGCTTATTTCCAGAGAGGTTAAAGGTACAGTCAAGTTTGGAGGAGGTTCACTCATGGTTTGGGGATGTATAGGGTGGAATGGTGTTGGGGTCTTGAGTGAGGTTGAGGGAAGGATGGATGCTGAACAGTATGTGGCCATTTTGGAGGAGGGGTTGCTTCAAAGCATGGAGGAATCTAGAATTCCAGAAGAAGACATTATCTTTCAACATGATAATGACCCCAAGCATACCTCTAGAAGAGCCCAGAAATGGTTTGAAGAACAGGATATCAAGCTTCTAGACTGGCCTGCACAATCTCCAGACCTCAATCCAATTGAACACACTTGAAATCATCTCAAAAGATCTCTCTCAGGTTATGAGAGTGCTCCTACAGGAGTTCATCAATTGTGGGAAAGGGTGGTAGTGGAGTGGGGGAAGATTTCTGTGGAGGAGTGTCAAAAATGGATAGAAAGCATGCCTAGAAGGGTTCAGGCAGTTATCAAGGCCAAAGGAGCTCATACCAAGTACTAGACAGTTGAATTTTTGTAAAGTCAAAAAACTGTCTGTATGACATGTCATTTTCAAATGGTTGCTATTCTATCAATTCTCATCCAAATCACTTGATTCTTGGACCAATAGAACGCCCAGCATACATACGTCATTCCACACACTTGCAGTTTAGGGCTAGGGTTAGGGGTTATTGTGTTTAGTCATAACCAACGTAAAACATGCAAACATGTGGACAGTTTTTTGAGCCACTGTATGTTAACAGTCTCTGCTCCTCTAGAAAGGATGAGGGCAAGATTTTACAAACCCTCAAGCTCTGCTTCAATGATACTCTCAAGGAAGACTCCTCCTCAGGTTTTCAGTAAGGGAAGAAGTAGCGATGTCTCCTTCCCTAGATATCTCTGCTGTACTAGTAGGTCTTTCCAATGAATGAACCATGTGTCTTCCTGTCTACCTACAAGTGAGATCCCAAAGTATCGACACCACTGCTCTCATTGATTGTAGTGCCACCAGTAACTTCATTGATACACCCCTTGTCTCTCACCTCCACTCAGCCATTCAATGAATCCCTCAGCCCCTCACTGCCTATAATGTTGATGGTACCCCCAACCACCAAGGAACCATCAAGTATACAATCACAGCTGATATCTCTTTCCCCAGGATCTCTGATGAGATAACCTTTCTTGTAACCTCCCTTGGATCCCCCCATGTCATCTTAGGCATGACCTGGCTTAAGAAACAAAACCCCCTCATTGATTGGTCAGCTAACACCCTCATGCTCCAGGATACTGTGGTACCTCTTCATGAGAGTTCACCCTGGAAGAAGGATGACACCAACCACTATCCAGAACACCTTGGTAAGATTATCCTCTCTACAGAACTAGCTCAACAGGAGAAACCTCAAGAACAAGAAGTCCTCTTGTGATGCAAGGAGTTCACCAACATCTTCTCTGAAAAGATGCTCAGTACTCTACTCCCTCACTGTCCCTTTGACCATCCCATTGAACTCAAACCATCCTTCATCCCAAAAATCACCAAGATCTACCCCTTGAACCCTGCTGAACATGAAGCTTGTCAGACCTTCATTGAAGAGAACATCAAAACCCATATTGTCCCATTGAAATCTCTCCAGGCATCTCCATTCTTCTTTGTGCTCAAGAAGGATGGTACTCTTTGCCCTTGCCAGGACTACTGGTACCTCAACTTGCACACCATCTACAATGCCTACTCTCTCCCCCTCATCTCTGAACTCATCAACAACATGAAAGACTCCACACTTTTCACCAAGTTGATGTTCATTTTGATTATAACAATATCTGTCTTTGAGAAGAAGATTAATGGAAAGCTGCCTTCATCACCCCTCTTGGCCTTTTTGAACCTACCATCATGTTCTTCAGCTTCAACAATGCCCCTCTGGCCTTCCAATCTTTTATGAATCACATCTTCGCTGACATGATCTCTGAATGATGGTTAAAGATCTACATGGATGATATAGGCATCTACACTAAAAACAACCTTGAACTCCACCATTCCCACACCAAACACATCCTTCTTCACCTATGAGAACATGGTCTATCACTCAAGATCTCTAAGTATTTCTTCGATGTCCCTCAGATGGAATACCTCAGTCTTATCATTGGTCAAGGACACATTGAGATGGATCCTACCAAATGTTAGAATTGTGATTGCGCTCTCAGTGCATTTCTATATAGTTTAGCATATTTAGACCTTCAGCCACATTGTGGCTCATTGTTGTTCTTTGTTTTCCCCACTCCCGGGTACTTTGTATCGGAGTCTGCTGTTGCTTTCCTTAGTTTCTGACAGTGGACTCCAGGTATGTACAGCTACACTCGCTGCAATACACAGTTTCTGACAGTAGACTCCAGCTGAGCACTGCCAGCTGTTAACAGGTTATGAGCCCTGCGCTCTAGACACACCTAAATCAACTTCATCACACCACAGAAAATTTTCACTCATCACCCAGACTCCCAATCTCGTCCTCACCATTCACCCACTACCATGTTGACTGAGCCCCACCAACACTCGACATGCATCCAGCCTCTCACTGGCACCAACTACATCACATGGAGTGAGGAAATGAAGGCCCTCCTCCGCTCCAAGGGTCTCTGGCAACTCATCAACAGAAAGGAAGTCTAGCCTTCTATCTCTGGCCCAGAGCAGATTGCTTGGGACATCAAGCAAGACAAGGCTGTAGGCGAGCTTATGCTAAACATTGCACCAGAACAGTGAGTCCACATCCAGGCTGACCAGGATGACCCCACTGCTGCCTAGGCAGCCCTGAAGAAGGTCTTCCTGCAACAGAAGGCTAGTAGTCACTTTGTCACATATGATGAGTTTTCAGCATTTGCAAGCGCCCCAATGAGTCCTTACCTGCCCTGGCTGCTCGAGTGGAGGAATCTATGCTCCGGATCCAGGATTTGCACACTTCTACATTTGACATGAAGACCCTTGATGCTGAATTAACTTGCATGGCAATGATTTGTGCTCTGGGGCCTGACTACTCCCACTTTGTTTCCTCCCTTGCTCTCCTCACCAACCTTGATAAAGACAAGGTGAAGGCTGCATTCCAGATGGAAGAGCTAAACCATTGTCCTCACTCAGATGCCACCATCCCATCACCTACTGCTTCTGCACTCACCTCTTCCTCATTGAAATGTGTATGCCCTCCAAACGCGCCCTGTGCTTTCTGTGAGAGGCCCAGGCACTGCCAGTGTGACTGCCATAACTTGCAATACGTGAAGAGGCAGTACAAAAGGAACAGGAACAAGGACAAGAAGATGGAGCAACCACAGGCAAGCAATACAGAGGTCGCAGAAAGTGCTGGAAATGCAAGTCTCTGTTCCAGTGACCCCACTGACCCCTTCTCGCCTCTTCAACTTCATGCTGACTACAACTGGAATGCTGACTCGGGCACCACTGCTCATATAACGCCCCATCATCATTGGCTTTGCAACTACACACCAAAATGTGTCCCAATCAAGCTTGCAGACAACACCATTGTCTATTCAGCTGGAGTGGGGTCTGTTGTATTCTGGCCTGTTATAGATGGGAAGAGCTGTCAAGCAGTGAAATTCATGAATGTATTGCATGTTCCTCAGCTCTGCAACAACTTACTCACAGTCTTGTACCTCACCCACAATTCTTCTTTCATTGTGCACATTAATGCGACCCAGATGATCTTCTCTCACCCACCCAGCCATCCACTCTTTGTTGCGACCATCAATGGTCACAATGCTGCATTTCCGGATGGCATGACCAAGCCTACCACTGAGTATGCGAATGCTGCAACAATAGTCCCACTGGACCTGTTGCTTTGACACCACTGGTTCACCCACCACAACTGTGCTGATATCAAATTAGTCGCTGAGCAGCACTTAGTAACTGGCTTGAAACTTGAGAGCAAAACTTTACCAGATCTGATCTGTGAGCCATGCAAAGCAGGCAAGATGAGCACAAATCCTTTCCCTTCATCCCACAATCATGCATCATGCCCACTGGAGCTTGTACATTCAGATGTGCACCAAGTGTTGGGCATGTGCAATCTTGTGTTGCAGTAAGACCTAAGGGCAAAGCATCCCAATGGAGTTTTTGTCTCCATAGTGCTAGACTAACCCCCCTAGCATTAACACTGGTACCTTGGCCATATAGCTCAGTGGTTAGAGCACCTGGTATACAACTAGGAGGTCACTAGTTCAATCCCAGCTCTGGTCGCATTTTTGTAACACCAAGTGCTCTATGCATCCTTCTCTGGATATCGCTATTGGGTGACATTCATTGATGATTACTCGCAATATCAATTCATTCTGCCTATTCATGCTAAATCAGATATATTTGAAGCTTTCAAGCAGTTCAAGGCATTCACTGAGAACCTGACTGAGAGGAAGATCAAGACACTGTGAGATGACAAAGAAGGCAAGTATATGAGCAATGTGATGCTCAAATTCACTAATGAGTGCAGTATCAAGTGCCAGCACACAGTCTGGGCATGCCCACAACAGAACAGAGTCACAGAGTGTGCTAATCACATGCTCTCAGAGCAAATCACAATGATACTACATGAATCAAGCCTTGTGATGGCATTCTGGGGTGAAGCACTTGCTGCTTTGGTCCATGTCTGGAACCGGTGTTGTACAGCAGCAGTAGACGACGCAACACCATTCAAACTCTGGCATGGGTGCAAACCGGATGTATTCCACTTCCAGGTCTGGGGATCAACTGCTTATGTCCATATCCAGAAGGACAAACATAATGCACTGTGACCTCACTATGAAAAGTGCATCTTCATTGGCTATCCAGATGGGTACAAAGGTTGGAAATTTTACAATCCAACCACTAAGTGGACACTGATCTCTGAGCGAGCTGACTTCGACAAACACACCACTAGCCTAATGCCTACTGCCCCATCTGTCCCTCAGAGTGCTGCTCCATTGCCTGCCATCCCACCATCCACCCCTTATGTTCCACCTGCTTCTGACATCACAGACAATGATGATCATGAGACTCCTTCGGTTCTCCATCCTGGGGGGGCGCCTGAGCCTGACAAGGAGCAGGATGTCGACCCAAATACACCCATTGCAGTTCCAGCACCTCTGCCAGAGCCACCTGTCACACCTCCACCACATCCACCAGCACCAGAGCTTGCACTGAGCCCAGTTGGCATTGGAGCTCACTTGCCTCACAGGAACCACTAGTGACTGTGCACATGGTGGAAACTGAGCCCTGCTCAGATTGATCCAATTGAGGACTCAGACAATGAGGATGAAGAAGAAGGAGATAATGTGCAGTGCTTTGCTGCAAGCACTCCCCACCCTAGGTCATTGAAAGAAGCTATGAAGTATGAGGATGCATCCAAATGGAGACAGGCAGCTCTTGATGAGCTGGAAGCACACAGGACTAATAGGACATGGAAGCTCATGCCATGGCCAAAGGATCGTCCAGTGATCAGGTCAAAGTGGGTATTCACTAAGAAATATTGCACTGATGGCTCTTTTGAGAGATACAAGGCTGACTGGTCGCCCAGGGATTCTCCCGATGACCAGGATTTGAATACCTCGAGGTTTTCACCTCCACAGTGCGCCTACCAACACTCCGAGTCATCCTGGCCTTGGCTGCCATCGAAGACCTTCATCTCTGGTCTGTCAACATCTCAAATGCTTATCTGAATGGTGAGATGGACTATGACATGTATATGGAACAGCCAGAGGGATTCACAAAGGGAAATGCGAAGGATACAGTCTGTTTGTTGCAGAAGGCACTGTATGGCATGAAACAGTATGGAAATCGATGGAATCGCAAGATGCACACCACACTCGAGTCCCTCAGCTTCCAACAGACATACTCTGACACAGCAGTCTGTATCTATACCCAAGGTGATGTCCGAATCGTCCTACCTGTATTTGTCAACAATATGACATATGTATTGAAGTCTCTCAATGCAATCAAGCAGGCAATTGCAGATTTGGGTAAACACTTCAAACTGCGTGACTTGGGGCCTACCTCAGAGATCTTGGAGATCAAGATTGATCAAGACCGGTCCAAGTGCTCCCTGATGATCTCTCAGTGCCAATACTACATTGACATGCTGTCACACTTCAGTATGATGGACAGTAAGCCTGTCTCCACTCCTGTGGATCCTGGCCTGTGCCTCTCAAACAAACAGACTCCATGCAATGCAGAGGAATGTGCATTCATATGCTCAGTGGACTATGGAGGTGCCATTGGCTCCCTGCAATATCTCTCCTGTACCACTTGTCCAGATATTGCCTTCATAGTCGGCCAACTCACTTCATTTACAGCTGATCCTGGCATCACCCACTGGAATGTGGTTAAGCATCTGTTTTGGTACGTCAAGGGCACACTTAGCTATGGGATCACTTATGCGCCTGATCCATTGAGCACTAAGCTATTCTATACTTACTCTGATGCGAACCATGGCAGATGTAAGGACTCTGGGAGGTCTACTGGCGCATTCGTAGTCAAGATTGGCACTGGCATTGTATCTTGGATGTTGAAGTGTCAGCCTATTGTTGCTCTGTTGACTACTGAAGCAGAATATGTCGCTGCTTGTGAAGCTGGCAAGGAGATTGTCTGGATGTGCAAACTGGTACAAGAGTTAGGATTCAAGATGAAAGGTCCGTTCTCTCTACATATGGAAAACCAGTCCATGATCCAGGCAGCGAAACATCTGGAGCATCATGGGTGAATGAAGCACTTGGACCTCAGGTGGTACTGGCTGAGAGATGTGGTGGACAAAGGGATTATTTCCCCTGATTTCGTTCCTACTGCTGATATGCCTGCTGATTTACTTACAAAGGCATTGCTGCGCTTGAAAGTACAACATTTTTCTTCTAATCTCGGACTTAGGCATTCTGATCACACATAGAGCTGATTTCACAGAGATGCACAATCAGGGGGGAGTGTTAGAATTGTGATTGTGCTTTCAATGCATTTCTAGCTAGTTTAGCATATTTAGACCTTCAGCCACATTGTGGCTCATTGTTGTTCTTTGTTTTCCCCACTCCCGGGTACTTTGTGTCAGAGTCTGTTGTCACTTTCCTTAGTTTCTGACAGTGGACTCCAGGTATGTACAGCTACACTCACTGCAATACATAGTTTCTGACAGTGGACTCCAGCTGAGTACTGCTAGCTGTTAATACCAAACTCAAAGTGATCAATATCTGGGAACCCCCCACCTTGGTCAAAGGCATTCATTCATTCCTCAGGTTTGCGAATTTCTATTGAAAGTTCATCCCAGGTTTCTCTGACCTCATTGCCCCACTCACTCTCCTTACCCACAAAAACAAACCTTGGCAATGGACCCCCCTCCAACAACATGCCTTCAATGCACTGAAACACAAGTTCTCCTCCTTACCCATCCTTGCCTTTCCTGATGTCTCTAGACCATTCTCCATCATGACAGATGCTTCCCTTCTTGCTGCTAGTGCAGTCCTTCTCCAGACTGACTCAAACAGAGACCTCCATCCCTGTGTCTACTTCTCCAAGATCTTCTCCCCTGTCAAATGCAACTATGACATTTACAATAGGGAACTCCCTGCTATCATCCTTGCTCTCCAGGAATGACATCAATATCTCCTTGGTACCTCTCATCCTGTCACTATTCTCACCAACCACAAAAACCTCTCCTATCTCAAAGACCCTCACAAGCTCTCTTAATGCCCAGCTTGCTGGTCTCTCTTCCTCCAAGACTTTGATCTTGTCTGGCAGGTCACTCCTAGTACTTGCATGGCCCCTGCCAATGCCCTCTCTTGCAAGGACTCTATTGACACTCCTCTAGATAATACTTCTATCCCCATTCTATCCAATTCCCATGTTATACAGGCCCTCGACCTTTCCCTTGCCCATTCCATCTGTTCCTCCTCCTCCTCTGATCCTCTTGTCCTCCATGCCCTGCAGAGCCTTCAGGATGGTTCTTCTCTATTCCCTCACTCCTTCCTCTCTGACTGGACCTTTGACAATGGACACCTTTACTATCATCATTGGATGTATGTTCCCCCTGTTTCCCACTCCCCTCTTTTGCATGCCCTTCACTCTTCCCCCACTACTGGCCATATGGGCTTCTTTCACACCAAAGCCCTCCTTGAACATGATTTCTGATAGCCCAGCCTCGCTACTTTTGTTAAAAACCTCATTGCTGGCTGTGCCCTCTGTCAACAGTCTAAAGCAAACACCTATCCCACCATGCCTCCTCTCACTCCCATCCCTTCTTCCACCTCACTTCCCTTTCGACAACTCTCCATAGACCTAATCACTGACCTCCCTTTATCCTCTGGTTTTCATTTCTTGTTGGTCATGGTCGACCACAGCCTTATGAAGGGGGTAATCCTTATACCTTGCCTAAAAACCATTGATGCAGCTGGTATTGCCCAACTCTTTTTCAACCACATCTTCAAAAGGTTCAGTCTCCATGACTCCATTATCTCTGATCATAGTCCACAGTTTGCCTCAGCATTTGCTCAAGAACTCACTTGTCTCCCACTATGACATTTGCCTCTCTACAGCTTATCACCCTCAGACTGATGGACAAACTGAACACATCAATCAGGAGATCAAAACCTATGTCAGGATCTTCTGTACAAACCAACCACACACCTGGTCCACCTTCATCACCACCACAGAATTCCAACACAACTCTGCCCTATACTCTTCCACCAAGGCATTCTCCTTCTCCCTCATGCTTGGGTATGAACCTCATGCCTATCCCCCCCTAGGAACCACCTTCATTCCCACCCTCACAAATCAACTCTCCCACCTAGAAGAATCTAGAAAGGAAGCCCTCACAGCACATGAATTGGTCCAACGACTAATGACCCAACATGTCACTTGGAAGTTTTCCCTGTGGAAAGTCGGAGATAAGCTCTGGCTCAAAGTAACTAACCTCCACATCCCATACCCCTCTAGGAAACTCGCTCTGAAATGCCTTGGCCCCTTTGAGATCTCCCAGGTCCTACAGTGGCTCAAATAAGTGTCCCAATGTTGGAGCATTTTAGAAAGACTTAACATTTGCAAAAGAACTAAAATGTATCAGCTCTAACCCTTGCAGGATCATAAATAGCCCGGACCCCTGCCTTGAAGATGAGCCATCATGTCATTTGGTTGCCATGTGATTGAGATATAACCATTTCAAAATGACATGTTATTGGGACACTTATTTCAGCAACATCTCTACTCTATAATTTGAGTACTTTGTATGCCCTCCCTTTGCCTTTATCACTGCCTCTAGTCTTCTAGGCATGCTTTCTATCAATCTTTGACATTCCTCAACCTCTATCTTGCCCCATTCCAAACCCCTCTTGGTGGTGTAGTATGGCTGTTGAGCTTCTTTTTAAGGATTTGCCAGAGATGTTCAATAGGATTAAGGTCTGGAGATTGTGCTGGCCAATCAAGAACCTTGATACCTTGAGATTCTAGCCACTCCTGGGC
>JBBPLS010000487.1:0-16243 GCA_038089895.1 Boletellus ananas | reverse complement strand
GAAGAAGTTCTTGGCTGACGGTTACCATAGATGCGGGGCCGGTGTCAGGGTTCGTCTGCTGTTCTAGTTCTTCTGGGAATGCAGGGTCGATAGAGGAAGATCGCGAGACGTTTAAATCGATGGTACCCAGAACAAAGGACTGTGAGGAACCCCTGGAGGAGCGACGGAGAGATGTGGATAAAGGGGAAGGGAGACGTGATGGTATGACTGGCGTCTCAACGATGGAACCCCTGGAAGTTTGAGAGTGGCCCAAAAGGTGGGAAGGATACGGCATCGAGGTAGATGAAGTGGAGGAAACAGACGAAGAGAGTCTCAGCATGTCCTGTATAGAGTTCCGTGGCCGGGAAGCAAGAGAATTGGCTAGGGAATCCAACGCCGACTCTCTTCGGTGTCCCCCGAACACGTCACCGTCACTGTCGGCACCCACAGAGTGTCCGGCTGCACGACGGCGAGCGATGAGGGCGTCCAATGCACCCTGCCTCTCTGGAGAAAGATTTTGGCGAATAGATGAAATGTCCGAAGGGGAGGGTGTGATAGTGTTTGCGTGTCGAGCGTCTTCTTGAGCGAGCTTCTTCCAAAACTTGGATTGTTTCTTCTTCGACTTGAGCTCCTTGCGAATACTCAACGTCAGGTTAAGCGCAGATTGGTAGTGCTCCGGAGTGCGGTCGTCCTTGATTACGGGCTTGAGCCTCGCTAGAAGGGTGCTACTGTCATTCGAAGCATCCTTGATTGCATCCACGAGGATATCGTCCGGTGACCCATTTCCTGACTGAATGATTTGACAAATCTCGTTGACAGCCGAGCGAGGTATGCCAATGTCAGCCAACAAGGTGCAGAAACGTTGATGGCGAGCTTCGAGCTTCTGGATGATACCGAAGTCGTCCATGGCTCGTTGTTGCTGACGTGCACTGGAAAGCATCTCCAAGTAGAGCTCCGTGCGGGTGTGAAGGAGGTCCGCTCGGTAGTCGGCAACATCTTGTTCGAGAGAGGAGTGTTCCGCCCGGAGACGAGCAAGCTGTAACTCCATCTGGACGATCTTTGCGTTGAGGTCGTCAATGAGATCCAAATCCATAGTGCTCTGTGGCAGGTCGGTGGGTAAGGCATAGAGTTCGCGGGCGGGGTCGAATGAGGGGAGGGACACCGGTAACGGGACGAAGATGGGGGCGACAACCCCCGTTGAGCGTCGCCGGGGCAACAGAGTGGAGATGTCGCCGTCTGACTTTGTCCGACGGTGGAGCAGCCGCAAGAATCGCATGTCGAAAGACAGGAAAGTGAGGCGGACGCTAGACCCACTTTATAGACCCAAGCGGCTGGCATGTCCTGTCAGCCATCCAGGCGCAATTAGGGCCGAATGTTGAGGACGATCGATGGGCATTTGACTACAATTGTATTAGAGCTCAAAGAACGGTCTCGGGCCTACCGGGTCCTTGTCGAGCGCCATGGGCGCAAATCTCGACCGTCATGCGAGACATACGTTTTGTGAACCAGCTCATTGCAGAGAGAGAGCCCAACATCCAAATATTTGGCATCCCAGACAAGAACTTCAATGTCTCCAGTCCTTGTCTCACATGCTCCGCCTCACCTGCATCGCCAGTACCCAAAGTATACCACTGGGTTCGATGCGGCTGCGTCTCTCCTTTCCAACCACTTCAAAGACACCAGTATCTTACCTGGCCGGGAAGAGGTGATGCAGCGAGCAGGCTCACAGTCGGGTTGCCGGGTATAAGCAACATCAACAATGTCGTCCCAGAAATGTGTTTGTACCGCATGGATTACCGTTCGTCCGCTTCATTGCACAACTCAGTCGCTCACTCCCCCCCCCAGGCATGCTCTTCCTTTCGCCCAACAACTCGCCATCTGCAATTGCACACCTGTTAACTGCGACCAATGCATCGCACCTGATCGTACAATAGACGTTGCTCTCTTCTGCGACTGCCGCACTTGCTCAACTTGCAGACCCGGTGTCAATCATCCGCCAACCCTCGTCCAAAGTGTTCGGGTCTGGCGCTCGGGTTAGGCACCCAGAGAAGACCCACCGGGACCCGCCCCTCCATCCCGAAGCCGAGTACTTTCTCCCGATAAAGGTCATCCATTCAAGTGGGTCCAGCGGATTCCCCAAACCAATCATTGCGACCAACAGGGTTGCCGTCGGGTTATGCAAGATGAATTTTGGCCTCACCAGTCTGGCAACGTTACCCTTGTATCACGTTCGTTTACATTATTTCTCCACGCTACGATGGGCCGGCCTCGAATTCGTGTTGCAGGGTCACGGGCACGCGAACCTGCTTTGAGCGTGGTCCGGCGCGAAATCGCTCTATTTGTTTCAGACGGCGTCTATCCCGCTCACATCATCAAGTTACTCTCGCAAGCACCAGATGTAGAGACATTTTATGGCGTTCCATTTGCTCCAAACTACTTGCTGAGATGCCAGAAAGCCTGCAAGTTCTTAAACGCCTCGTTGCTCATAGAGTTTGGTGGCTGTCCCTGTCCGGACGAGCTCAGTGACTTTCTTGTTTCGCATGGCGTGTCTTTGATCGGTCATTATGGTCTTAGTGTGTCGTTTTCTTGTCTGTCCCTTGTGTTTGGTTTATGAAGGTTACTCAGCTGAGATGGGTCAACTCAACATCGACAAAGAATGGAACTGGATGCGTGCAAGCGGTCCCTGCGTCCACACTGACGTCCACAAATATATGCGCTTCGAGTCCCATGAAAGTGACACATGAGCTGTACGTCTTGGATGGGTGGCGCACCAAGGCAGGTAACAGTCGCTTGCTTGTACCCTATGGGACGGTAGTTCCAAGGGCAGATGAGGGCAGTATTCCGAGGGCGAAAGTGTACAAAGAGTTTGAGACAGTGATTGAAGAAATGTATGCGCGACTTATGGGATCAGCGAGTAAGACGCATGTCGAAGAGGAAGTGGAAGCAAAGGCCATTGTGAGGGAGGTAACTGGAAGGACGATTGAGAGACCGACTGAAGGGCTCGAGGACGACGCGGATTTGTTCGAGTTCGGTCTCGATCCGCTGCAGTCGACGCGTCGAAACACCGTTCAGAGGGCGTGCGTATTTATGCCCTGACTCAGATTTGTGGTTGACATGACCAGTACGGACAAGGTAAGTGGATTATCTTCTAGTGCACAACACTGTATTTTCAGTTCTAACATACGCATTCGCTGTGACGTGTAAAAAAATGCCTGTACCACCTTGCAGGCTTCTGCTCCAGATGTCTCCGCCATTATTTGTCTCCGCAACACAACAACCTACACATGATCCAAGCTCTCCATCACTTCCTCTCAGGACCTGGAGTGGAGGTATATCCAGCTGGTAAAGAGATTATAGTCAATTACCAGGCATGCAGTCAGAAACTCTACTATGATGCAAGGCTATTTGCTAGACCAGGGCCATCACGATTTGTAAACGAACCTGCATGCTGAGCCCTACCGTCAAGGAGCCAGCAGGAGAAAGTTTTTCTGAGCCGATCTGCTTCGAAGCGAACTTTAATTTGACTCAAACGTCGAGTGTGTACACGTTCATCCTCAATTGGCATTGCTTGTTGAGAGGTACAGTAGTTACAGGTCCCATTCCGTGGTTGGTGGTCCCATCCAAAACACCTGTTAAGTCCTCCCACCTGTTACACACAAACTCGTGAGAAGGACTCACTCACCAGTCCCATTGGCACGATGCTAAACACCATGTTGTTTTCATCGAAGTTTCTATCCTTGCCAAACATAGTAGCAAAATCTTTCTTCGTCTTGATATCCATTTCCGTCTCCTGTACGCTGGTAGTATCGTTGCTATGTTGCAGGCGAATATAACGCGAGGTTATCCAGATCGTGGAATCTTCGACAGTCTCTCCAGGACAGGCTAAAAATGGGTGAGTTACACTGAAGTACATTGACAAGATCTGACCACCCCGCACTTTTGGGCCTTGGTGTCCCCACTTTTTCCTCGGCTGAGAGTGCATACCACCAATTAGACATGTCCCTGCTAAGATCGGTAATGTCATAGTCCTCGGTAGTGTCATCGGGGTCGAAAAAATGCTTCATGTAGTCGACTCGCATGGCATAACCGATTTCATAGAAAGGCATTGTGATGAGTGGATGGGTCAGTGCTCAGACGAAACCAACAGTCTTATAGTGCGTATTACATAAGTAGGAATGGTTCGGCTGTATTTTGCAGTGATATCTCGGACCCACCTAGGCTAGCGAATGTTGTTCCGAACGAGTGAGCTGGCACTCTCATAGGATTGCTGCCAACCCAGGTCCGATGGCGGCCGAGCATTACGTTCGTTTGACGTTTGGAGTTCCGACCATCCTAATATTTATGGATCGTAGGATAGCCTCTGACTCCCGCATTGTCTGCAACTTGAACGGAATCCTCGGAACGCTGTCTTGACACGACATCTGGCAGACCACCCAATTACTGTTTCTGTAAACTGGACTTTGGACAGCCAACCATGTGCAGTGAGTCTTGCGCTCGTCCTTTGCCTCCGGTGACTTTGTGTGAAATGCGGGGCAGTGTTACCCCGTTCGAGGCGTTCATATTAAGATGGATGTTGCACGGGATCAGTCAGAGAGCGTCGCACCGTCCGTAAATAAAGAGTGTCACCACTGCCGGGGAATGAACTAGTGCCCGGCTGTACTAGTTATATGCAGAGACTCTCGTTGAGCGCCCTTCGTCGCAGCCATGCCAGACATTTCCTCCCTGAACCACCTCATAGAAGTGAGAGTCAAGGAGAGCCCTGACCTCGAAATATTGTGCATCCCAGACAAGAACTTCAACGTACGTCTCTCCACAGACCTCCCTTACCTAGCAGATTCAGCCCACTTGTGCCATTCCTACTAGTATGTACGGTACACTACCTCTGAGCTCGATGCAGCTGCCTCTCTCCTCGCCAACCACCTCAAAGACACTGACACACTGCCCGGCCGGAAAAAGGGTGATGCAGCGAGCAGACTTACGGTTGGCTTGTTGGGCGCGAGCAACATTGAGTATATCATCATGGAAATGTGCTTGTATCGTATGGGTTACTGTTCGTTTGTCTCCGCTCTATCGTACAGCTCAGTTGCTGACACTTTCCAGGCGTGCTGCTTGTGTCGCCCAACAATTCACCAGCCGCAATTGCACACTTGTTGACCGTGACGAATGCTTCACACCTGGTTGTCCAGGATGCACACATTTCTTCTGCCACTGAGGCACTGACACACTTGGCAGATCCGTTATCGGTTTCAGTCATCCCCCAACCTCAATCCGACGTGTTTGGACCCTCGGCCCGGGTTGCGCACCCAGACAAGACGCAATGGGACCCGCCTCTGACTCCAGACATGGAGTCTCTCCTCCCAGTATACATTACCCACTCGAGTGGTTCTACCGGGTTTCCGAAGCCGGTTATTACCACAAACAAGGTTGTTGCTGAGAGATGCAAAACAAATACTGGCCACTCAAATATGATCAGTCTGACGACGTTGCCCTTGTACCACGTCCGTCTCACCACTTTCCCCGAGTACTTGCTGTGCTGAACTTGGAATGGTCTCAGACATATGGCCATCTGAATATGTTGCGAGCGTGGTTTGCTGCAAAACTGCTTTATTTATTTCCGACGTCGTCGATCCCGCTGACGTCTCCAAACATCATCACGCTACTTTCGCAAGCGACTGACGTACAAGTCCTTTATGGCGTCCCACTAGTCCTCCGATCGCTCTCAGAAACGCCAGAAGGTCTGGAGAAACTAGGTCACCTCAGGGCGGTGGCGTCTGCCGGAAGTGCTTGCCCAGATGAGTTGGGTGACTTTCTTGTCTCGCGCGGCGTTCGTCTCCTCACTCTATATGGCCTCTGTGTGTCCTTTCTTTTCATGTACACTTTGTGTTAAAGCTTATGTGACACTTGTCAGCCGAGACGGGTCAGCTCATGTCGTCGGCACGCGATTTCGACACTGACAAGGAATGGAACTGGGTACGCACAACGGGTCCCTATGCCCTTTCTGGCGTGCGCGAATACTTGCGCTTCGATCCCATCGGAAGTGACACATATGAGTTGTGCGTCTTGGACGGATGGTACTCCAAGGCAGGTAATAATATGCTTGTGTCCTCTTAGTCATTGAGGGTATAGTAGACGGTGTCCAACCAACCGGACGGGTCCTTTGCGACCAGAGATCTGTTCATCAAACATCCAACAATCCCCGATGCGTACAAGCACGTTGGCCGGGTAGACGATACCCTTGTTATGGTATGGGCTCCACACATCCTTCCACGTTTACTCCCCAACTGACTACCCCAAACCCGATAGATTAATGGTCAAAAGACCAACCCCGTCCCGATCGAACTCGCACTCCGTTCTTCTCCCTACATCACAGATGCCATCGTCTTCGGGAGCGGTCGCACCCAAATTGGTGCACTGATCCTCCTCTCGGAAGTTGCACAGCGTTTTTCCCCCAAGGAACTCATCCAGCGTGTCGCCCCGGCTGTTACACTCGCCAATGCAGGCACACCCTCCCATTCCCAATTATCGACAGAAACCCTCGTGTTTCTGCCCTATGGGACGACGATTCCGAGGACAGACAAGGGCAGCATAATAAGGGCGAGAGTGTACAAAGAATTTGAAAAAGTGATAGAAGAGATGTATGCGCGGCTTGAGGGGGAGGTGGGGTCTGCGGGCAAGAGGCATGTTGAAGGGGAGGCGGAAGCGAAGGTGGCTGTGAGGGAGCTCATTGGAAAGACGCTCGAACGACCGATCAAGGGACTCGAAGACGACACGGACTTGTTCGAGTTTGGGCTCAATTCACTGCAGTCGACGCGGGTTCGAAATGCTATTCAGAGGGTGCATTTTCGCTTGGTCATCTTCGAACTCGGGGCTGATGAGGGGTGTTCTCCAGGAAATTGATCTGGGTGGACAGAAGTTGTCTGTCAACGCTGTATTTGAGCATCCTTCGATTACCAAGTACGGATACATCCAACTCGGTTTGATCTTGACTCACTCGTTTTCTTTCCAAGATTGGCAAAACTCATCATATCGCTCTCCTCCGGCGAAGACGGCGACGTCTCACAGACCAGCTCCCAAGAGGTTATGCTTAAGTTAGTTGACAAGTATAGCCACTTCATATATTCCCCGGCAGCGCGCGACGATGAAGCGAACGGCCACATCACCCCGACATCTGGAAAAATTGTGCGTGCACCCAGATCCCTTGGCGTTGAACTGTGGCATAATCATGGTCCGTGTTCTTCGTTCCGTAGGTGATCTTGACGGGAGCCACAGGCTCGCTCGGGTCGTACGTCTTCCACGAGCTCCTTGCTGATCCAGACGTGGAGACGATTTATTGCCTTTGTCGAGCCAAGAGCGACGCGGACGCAACAGAGAGACTGAGGACGTCGCTGAAGACACGAAAACTGTTGTCGTGGTTTTCCGACGCACACGAAACCAAGAGCGACCGGGTGGTATCGCTTGCGGCGGATCTACCGGCGGACCGGTTGGGCCTCAGCAAAGAACGCTTCAGGGAGATCGCAAGTCGAGTGACGATCATTATTCATGTACGTGTGCCACCCCTGTATACTTCCTTGCTTGACCCCACACCACCCTGCCAGTGTGCCTGGGCGGTCAATTTCAATCTGGGTATTTCTAGGTGTGTATATAAACACGACGCAGACGAATTCAAGAAGGGCTCCTTACCGATTCATAGCTTTGAAACACACATCCGTGGCGCGGTCAACTTGATGCTCCTCGCCCTCTCCTCGCCACATGGCAAACCTGCCAGGTTTTTCTTCGCATCGTCCATCAGCGCGGTATTGAATTGGCCTGGACCTGGATTGATTCCCGAAGCAGTGACGGATAATCCAGTATTTGCGGAGATGGGATAGTACGTCGTCTCGTTGTTTTTATCTAGACCCGTCTGATTGGCCATATGCTGTGTTAAGCGGACAATCCAAGTGGGTTACGGAGAAACTGTGCCAGATTGCTGCCCGTAAGACACCAATGGACACAACGATTCTACGTACGTCGTCCAAGCTGAAGGATATGGACTACTCATAGACGATGCTCCGCGTAGGTATCGGACAGCTGGTAGGCGATACGACGAATGGGATCTGGAACGAGTCCGAGGGGATCCCCCTCATCATCAAGGTTAGTCTTTCCCTTGTCTGTCGGTCTCTTTCGCCAGACTTGATTGCTCCGGATACCCAGTGTGCTGATACCATCGGTATCCTCCCCGAGCTGGAGGAACAAGTCTCGTGGCTCCCCGTCGACTGTGCTGCCAAGAGCATCGTTGAGCTCGTTAACCTACCTACGCCCCTCGCGAGTTGTCCTGTATACCACGTGCTTCACCCAACCCATACCTCATGGCCGTCCGTCCTTACAGCCCTCCAGACCGCCCGCCTTGTGTTTAAACGCGTTCCTCGGCGTGACTGGCTGGAAGCACTGCGGGCGAGCGACGACGACGAACGTCTGAACCCTAGTCGCAAGTTGTTGACATTTTACGAAGGTGCATATGGTGGCGAGGAGACGGGGAGGGCTGAGCTGAGTGTAGAACGTACGTTGGAGGCAAGCCGACGGTTGAGGGAGACGCCGGCGGTGAGCGAGGGGCTCGTGGCGAAATGGGTTGAGGCGTGGAGGGCAAGCGGGTTTTTGGCGAGGGCAAGGGCTGGTATAGAAAGACAAGCGTCCGACTCTCCATTGCCTTGCTGACAGGCTGCAAGGTCATACGCGCATTCTAATTAGAGTAAACAAAGAAATGGTTTTTTGGCCTGAATTGGTGCGAACCACAACCTAGGTTTGCTCAGAGTGCTTGAAAACATATCCTCCGTCGGCAAAGCCAACCCCTATCGTGTGACGACTTTTCGACGGACTCCAACACTCCTCACGACTCGTTTGCGTTCACTTTCTCAACCCGGCAGCTTCCTCGTCTGCTACCAATGCATCATGCGCTCTCAACACAAGAAATTCTTCTGAATATATTTTCCCATTGTCTTCCGGCTTGTCGGTGGTATCCTTCCAATCTGGTCACTCTAGCGAGGACATGTCGCACCTTCAGAGACCTGGCATTGGACATTCTGCGGTCAGACTTGAACAACCTGTCGCCTCTGGCATGATGCATCCCTGGTGCATTATTGCGTTCTCGTCGTGGTTCGAGTCAGTGGAACTAAGCATTTCATTTCTACTGACAGACTTCTATAGGTGTATGGTCGTTTACTCGGTACCTCACTGGGGGTGAATTAGATGTCCTCCGCAGCTATGCACGTCGTGTTGTACCCACACGTCGTTTTGAAGGACTGTGCTGGGATTCCATTGGGACCTTCGTGAACCTTCCCAGGGCTGATCCAGTCCTTCCAAATCTTCGATCATTGGTGTGTAACTACATAAAGGACACGGCTTTTCTGTTGCAATTTCCTCTCCCCTCCCTCGTAGATCTCAGTATTTCTTTAGTTAAAAAGGAGACTCTGCGACTCCTTCCTGACCCTCTCAAGTCGCTTTCCAAGTGCTCTCCGAATATCAAGAAACTCAACATTGTTGGGTGCCAACCAGACCCTGTCATTAGCGGCATCATCTCCGACCGCATATGCAACTGGCTGACCCTTCAAACGGTTTGCTGTCCCACAGTTTCCCTGGACGTGGACGTCCTCTTACATTTATCGCACATTCCTACATTGACTCGGCTCGAGTTCATGCTCGGTACAACGTTTGCATGACAGATCCATTCCGATCTGTGGCTCTCCTTCCCGGGATTACACTCCTTGAAATTGCACGGCAATCTGTCGGTGCTTTCAGGTCTGCTCTCACAGGCGCAATTCCCTCTTGTCACAGAACCTAGTGCCTTTCTCGGCACTTGCCCATCTAGGGAGCAACCTGCTTCTTTCCTGTCTGGCGTTCGGACATCCGGCATGAGTCGCACGATCCAGGAGTTCAAGTTGACTCAAGCGTACGATCCCACTGGCAAGGGTGTTGTTCCAACACTTCACGGGTCTGACGCCCTCGTGGTTGGCTTGGATGACCTATGGCCATGCATGTCGTTCCACAATCTTCATCTCCTCGCTCTCGGTCTTGAGTGGAACATGGGTCTGGCGGACAACGCACTCCTGACATTGACGTCGGCATGGCCCAAGCTAGAACGGCTCTGTATAAACGAGCAATGGGGTTGGAACGTACTGGGTGCAGGTAGGACCACGCCAAATGGACTTGCACAGCTGCTGCAGGAGTGCCAACACATCATTGGGATATCTCTTGTCATCAACACGCAGGGCTATACAAACGCACCACTATGCCGACTGTTTGAGTCGCACCTCAGGCTGTCCATGCCAGACATGTTTCTCCTTGATGTCATTGATTCCGTTATCGAAGTAGACTCGGTGGATGTCGTGGCGTGCTTCCTCCTTGGTATCGCGCTCCACTTTGACATCAATATCACTTCTTGGAAGGCCAGGGCCATGTCAATGCGTCCAAACAGAGATGAATATGCATCCTGCTGGCATAATGTGCATGAACTTGTTGGGGAAGCACTTAAGACGGCATTTTTGAATCTCTTTCGCGCACCACGCTTGAGAGTGCCCCCGGGCCTGTAGTGAGCCTAGTCTTACCTAGGCAATTTGATCGGAATGGCATTTCGTTTCTGACACCGACCAGACTCTTTTTTTTTTGGTGCATTTTTTCCATGCTTGCGACAGCCCTGGCATCTGTTCTTCCCCTTGATCCCAAATCCGTACCGAAATGTAATTCACGAGTCCTCCCAAAACATTCTTAGAAGTCAATCTCATTCGTGTCTCAATGATGCTCCCCTCTTACATAAAGACAGGCTTTGAATAGACGCAAATAATCCACGGATGCCAAATATCCACCAGAAATTAAAGTCCTTTTGGCGCCCGACTGTAGGTGCTGCTGTCCGCGTCAATGATGACACCCGTAGCGGAGTACAGGTGTGGCTTATCCAGGCTGTCGAATTACACATTAGCACTGCAAGGGAATAGGATAGTGTACGAGGTGGCTGTCGCAAACTCAATGGCGCACTGACATGACCAAGGTCGATCATCTGAAATTTCGACGAGGAGCTTGGTGTTCCCGATGGAGCGGTGGACGTGGAGAGCCGCAGTGTGGCGTTTCCAGACACGTGCAATCTCACAAACGCCTTTATGCCTGCGGGCTGGGGGGATCCGTCCGACGACGAACTCGAAGAGAAAAAGGGATCTAGCAACACAGGGAGCAGAATTTTTGGAAAACGACACACATGCCTGGGCCATCACGGCGGCACAACGTTTACAGGCGTCACCGCGTCACCTATCAAGCACAAGTGCTTTTAGTGAGCAGGCAGACCTTGACATCGACGGGAGCGCCTCAGCGGGCAAGTAATGCAGCTGATGGGTCGGCGGAGTGCACACCGAACATGACGGTAATGACGGCTTCAAGTTCTTTGGAAGCGTTGCAGAAGCCGATCCCGAACGTGGCCGCACTGAAATTTACCCAGTCCCCAGATAGACCATCGTGGCAACGCGCTCCGACGTAACCCACCCAGAATATAGCTGATGAGCGATGCGAAAAAAAGCTTTCCGGGTTCAGCGTGTGGCAAAGAGTGCGCAAGGTGCGTCAGATTGACTGTGCGACACACCTAAAAACAGATTGATTGACTGCCTGCACCCGTATCCCAAACGTCGAGCGTGTACACATCAAGACCCCGCACCTTCACTCCAAGCACCCCCATTGGCATTGCTTGTTGAGAAGTACAGTAGTTACAAGTAGCCCCCCTCTCTTCATCGCACGGTTGGAACTTGATCAACCCACAACGCTTGTCAAGTCCCCCACCTGTTATGTCCACAAAACTCGTCAGAAGGACTCGCTCACCAAATCCACCGGCTGAATGACAAACACCATGTTGTCTTTGCTGAAATCTCTGTCCTTGCCAAACACAGTAGCAAAAGCATCCTTCTTTGCGATATCGGCTTGCGTCTCCTGCATGCGTGCATCTTCTTTATGATTGGCGTCACCTCGCAGAATGATAATACGCGAGCTTACCCAGATTACGAACTGTCCAGCACTCTCCCCCACAGGCTAAAAATGGGTGAGTCACACTGAAGTACATTGACAAGATCTGACCACCCGCACCTTGAGGTCTTGGTGTCCGCTTTCGATCCTCGGGTGGGAGACTCTTCCACCAACATCCCATGGCGAAGATAAGATCTATAATTTCACATTCATCGTCACTGGCATCGGATTCAAAAAAAAGTGCTTCATGTAATCGAGTTGCATGGCATAACCGGCTTCAAGATACCCAGTGGCAGACATTGTGACGAGTGGATGGGTCAGTGCTCGGGCGAAATTTGTGAACTGGTGGAAAACAAGTTGAACCCTGGACGCGGAAGTTGCCCAAAAGCTTTCTTTTTTTTTTCGCGTGGGATTTATTCAGCCGCTAGAGCACCAGCATCGACACACCAACTCACCACGATGGTCGTTCTTGAAGCCGGTTATGCCATGCGACTGGAGTATCTGAAGCAGTTTTTTGAAGACGGTACAGACGACGGTTATAACCTTGCCAACCTCTCCGCAGACATGACGTGTTGGTGGCGTGATCTCCCAAAGGAAACCCGAGTCCAAACACCATATCCCAAATGTACGTGCCATGCTCCAGTGTAATTCACCCAAGTTTAGTGTACCTTACCGATACCGTGGACAATTCCGTTATCTGGATAGGGATGCGTTACTTCCTTGAGACGGGCGATGACGTCGAGCAAGCTCAACGCACTGAGACATACAACGATGCCAAGAAGAAAAGTATGTTCGCTCATACGTTCCAACAGTTCCAAGCTGGAGAGAACAAAAATTTCGACGAGAAAGAAATGGGGTTTCGTGTCCGGGAGGTTCCAAAGCCATACCAGACACGCGAGTAGTTGATTATGGAAGGCTGCTTGCTTCTCTTCTACTTTGTACGCTATCGGTGGCTCCAAGCATCGCGAGCTTTGCTAGTAGCAGTCTTGTGCTCGTGCTCACCGCTGCATTACTTCAGACCTTCACCGTCCCATGCGGCCATGGCTACACCCGGTCATCGGCTTCGGTGGTTCTAGACACCCAGCGCTGTCCGTGCACGAAGAAGCGAAGCGGGTGTGCTTTTGCCTCCGGCCCCGAGGCCTCGGCTGGTGTGCTCCTCCTTCCATATGGGGCAGCAGCTCTCTCTCTCTCTCTCTCTCTCTCCCGCGAAGGCTTGCTTCGGGCCGGAAAGCCCCAAGAGGCTCTCGCCCGCCCTACCACTCGCTCGGCACAGCGCCGAGTCTCCCGGGACCGCGCCGGAGCACACGACGTGCACGGATCGAAAGCCGCGCTGGTTCGGACCGCCCAGGCAGCGCACTTTTGGCACAGCACTCTAGCGGTCCCCGTCCCGCCACCCAACTCAGCACGGCTACATGAGCTGTCGTGCACACTCGCTCTGTCACCTCGCACGATCTGCGTTACTCACTCGGCGTGGCCCTGCCCCTTGCACTCAACTCAACGTAGGGAGCGCCCATACTTGTTCACACTCATCAACCCAGTGCAGTCACCTCGCACTCAACCCAACGCAGCGAGCCAGCGCATTCACTCCACTCAGCACCCACAACTAATGAATACTCGTGCCTGCTCGCCGCAATGGGATGCTTGGACATCCATCCTGATGATGGTCAGCTGTACGGCTCTGTTTGATCGCACGCGGTGAGCGACCGTACCCGCTCGTCGTCATGACGGGCAAACACCAACCACCCTAGGCGGATCAAGCTCATCATGACGCTGTGCTATTATCGATGATTAATGATTGATGATCGACACAGTGGAAATCGGTTCTGACTGCATCACTCAGACCAGGGGTAGTCTTAGTGAATGCCTGTTCGTATGCTCTTTATCACGTTTTCAATCCGGCGGGGACCACATGTGGGAAATATTTCCCGTCCCTCGCTCAGTTTCTTCTATGGAAGCGAGCCAGCCCTCATAGCTTGGCAGCCTGGAGCACGTACTGCGATGTGTGCTTCGACTTGACCTTGTCAACATCCGCAAGCGTGATAGCCTTGCATTCACATCCATGGTTGTATCCAAGTCTACATCGGATCCCAAGGGTGCCATCAATGGTCAGCGAGGGTGGGGGACCTAATTGGCCGGGCGCTGCGCACCTCGTTCGTCCGTCGACCCCGCCATGCTCAAAGAATTCAGGACGACGCATTAGGCTGACAACAGTCGCGCCGCCGAGACCAAGGTTATGCACGAGACCATATTTACCACGTCTATCTGTGGCGTTGAAAAGTCCCGGTGCTTGCATCGGACCAGCCCCTGTGCACATGATTCCCGAAGACGTTAGACAGACATGACCCGACACACCGACTTACAATCACGAAGCTGCACTATTATCGAGACTGGGTTAGGCGCTCGATGTCAACGAGAGCAGGAAGACGTACTGGTAATGTAAAAATGCATTCCCAAACCCGTGGCACCGAGCGGATGCCCCTTGGCCTCGAGTCCCCCACTGGGATTCACGACGTATTTCCCACCATACTATATGTGAAAGGATGTGTTTAGGATGTCCGTAAGACACGTCCTGTGGCTCTCACAGTGTTGTCGCCCTTCTCCACCAACTTGTGAGCTGCGTCAACAGCGCAGAGACCAAGCGCAGAGTATGTGATGAGCTAGCAAGCGAGGTATCAAACGCCACACTGGACGTGGAACGAACGTGGACATGCCTCATTGGTGGCGAAACAATCGTGCAGTTCAATCACGCCGACTTCGTCCCGCCCTTGTCCAGGTGCGAAACCCGCCTGCGCGAACACTTTGTCGGCACACCGTTTTGTCATGCCATACCCAGCTACTTCCATTGCACTGCCGGACTCAAAGGTGGCCGGGTGATCCGTCTCGAGCGCTTGTGCAACAATCTCGATAGCCTGGTTTTCGAGCTTGTGGGCACGCACAAAACTCTCTGACGCAACGATACAACACGCCGCGCCGTCCTACGGGCACGACATCCTAAGTACTCGCAGGGGAAGACGATAGCAAAACTTGCGGATGTTGGACTGCACATGAACCTCGTCAGCTGATGGTTGATCTTTGGCGAATCCAAAACTTGTTCCCGGGTCCACCCGCTCCGGAACTGCGAATATGGATTGTTGACCGAATGTCTGTGGTTCTTCGCAGCTGTCGTGGCATCGGTCAGAACACCATGGGTGCCACGAACGGCAGCACAACGCAAACATTCGAGCGTAACGTACCTATCTCGGCAAAGTGCGTGATGTCAGCACCATATCGGTCGCAGTATTCTTGCCCTGCGTTGGCAAAGATCCTTGGGGAGTTTGGTCCAAAGTTCTCCCCCGTCTTCAAGTATGGCTCCAGCTCCTGCGATCTAGTCCCAAACAGTACTGTCGGAGATGCACGATCGGGGAAATTGCTTTTCAGACTTCCAGCACTCATCCGCTCGAACCCCAGGGCGAGCGCACACTCGACGAGCGAGGTCTTGACTGCATTGTTGGCATTGAAGAGAGCCGTACTACCGGTGGAACAGTTATTATTCACGTTTGTGATCGGGATCCCGGTCATGCCCAGGTTATAGAGTGCACGCTGGAACGGCGTCGGAACATGCCAACGACGGAAAAAGGTAGACCGGAGAGACGACCGACCTGTCCACTGGTCGGGTCCCCGTAGCAGTACCCAACGAAAGCGGTTTCAACCTCGTCATAAGTGATGCCTACGACATGCCTCGTTTTCGAACAGGCCGAAAGTGGGACAAGCTCTCACCTGCGTCAAGCAAGGCTTTCGTCGCGGCTTCCAGGCCCATCTAATGTACGTGGGCAGCACTTCAACAGGTGTATGACAACGGCCAAAATTGGATCATGTGGAGCTCACATCTTCTGTCGCCCTCAGACCTCTGGGCTTCGGAATTCACAGTCATGTCAGCAAGTTGAATGTGCAAGCCTGAAAGACAATTGTTCAGGTAGGTACCTTGATGAATGCAGTACATCCGCATCCGACGAGAAAGGTTCTTCTGAACTTGCTGCCTACCATGCTTGGAGCGCAGAACCAGGCGGTATTTGTGACTGTGACTGATAAGTGACAAGGACTTTCTTGGCAAGAGTGTTGATGGATTATCGGGGCGACGAGGCCTCGCCGCAGCTTGTAATATTAGATGGTGCCCGACGTACACAGCACCGCGTCAAGCACAGCAGGTGACGGCGAAGGGTTCCAAACCTACAGGAGGCGGTAGTAGTCCACAAAGAGCACACCACGCGCAAACGCAATACCATCTCCAGAGTTCATCCATTCACTGCGACTT
>JBBPLS010000486.1:0-16248 GCA_038089895.1 Boletellus ananas | reverse complement strand
CCCCTCGCCCGCCCCCGTGTCCCCCCCCTCACCGTCTCCAAGCGAAAGGGCGCCGCCCACCTGCCCCCCAATCTCACCAAGCTCCTGTGCGAGTGGGGCTTTGCAAAGCACCTCAAGAAACACGCCCTCCCCGTGCGCACGAGCGAGCTCATATCCAGTGCGTGGCCCCCCTCTCCGCTCGTGCGATTCGCATTGAGCGCGCGTCAGTCGACGACGGTCACGTGATAGGATCCCTCGAATGGCAAGAGGACGTGTTGCAGGAGTCGGGTGCCGACTACGTCGTCATGCAGGTCAGCCAGCCCGTCCCCGTCTCCCAGCGCCCTTCTCAGCCGCCCCCAGTACCGAGACCTCTGCCAGATCCTCTTCGACGCCGCAGGGGCCGCCGGCGTCCACTTTGAGTTCCAGCTCGCCATCTCCTCCGTCCAATCCGACCCGAGACGCCCGCGCGTCATCCTCTCCAACGGCCGCGTGATGACCGCGCATGTCATCGTGGGCGCAGACGGTCCGCGGAGCATCGTCAGGGAATCCATCAATGGTCCCGCGGAAGAGACACTGGAGGGGCATAGCGTTTACGTGTAAGCCCCTGCATTTTCCCAAAGACCAGCGATCCAACAATAGAACAGCGCTACCATCCCCCGAGATCAGCTCAAGGACGACCCGGAACTCTACCAGCTCACCACGTACCACTCTGACCATCCCAGCGTACGTGAACCCGTTTCTTCCTCGGCCACCCTCCCCTCAGCCCTCCTTGAGCAGTATAAAGTATGGATCGGCGACAATCGCCATGTGGCCGCGATCACGACGGTACGACGATCCACGCGAGATCACCCGCTCCCTGCGTGCTCATCACCCCGGTGTCTCAGGATCAGGGCAGGTCGTGTTCCATCCACGCGTTCTTGCCAGAGGTAGATACAGAAGGCCACCTCAGTGATGACATCGCTCTCGATGGCGCGTCCGTCGCAGTCAACAAGTTGAAGATCCAATGCGATCCCAGGTGCATACCCATCCGCTTGGTCCTGGACGCTCGTCACCTTTGCTTGCCAGGCTACGACGACTGATGAACCGCGCCTCCCCATATCTACGGACACGGATGTACAACCGCGAGTTTGCCGAGGATTGGGTAGACGAGCACGGACGACTGATCGTCATGAGCGAGGCAGCATATCCGATATGGGTGCGTGTGTCGTCGGTACAACTCAACCGCTCCCCGTGCCGACCGAGTTTCAAAGCCGTTTTGCATACAAGCCTGCAGCATGCCGACAGAGGATGCCGGAGTGCTGGCCACCTTGTTCACTTACCTCAAGTCCGAGGAACAAATACCATACCTTGCCCAGGCCTTTCACGAAATTCGCGAACCTCGGGTACATTCCATATTCGCCAAGGAAACGAAAGCGCTCAGCAGCCTCTGGCTCCCCCCAGGCCTCATGAGGGACGCGCGCGACGAAGGTCTACGAATGATGATGCTCCAAGGCCACAGGGCCTGGGACGAAAACAAGCTACGTTGGCAATGGGACGAATTTTGCGAGGTCTTTGCCTACCACGCTAGAGAGGCAGCCGAGGATTGGTGGGTGATGTGGGGACTGCTGAGAGAGAGAAGTAAACAGGCGAACGGCTTTCATTGACCCGAGATATCCAGCAGACGATGGACGACACAATTGTATAGATACCTTACTACCATTCGCTTTCACAGCCGATACCAGCTCGCCTCTGGCGCATGCACCCTGTACGTGTTTAAGCATTGCCTGTCGTAGTTTCGTGATCCGCATGACTATCCACATGAACAGACTCCCAAAAGAATTAAAAGTCCCCGTGGTCGCCATCTATGCGCAAATGATACAAGAAAAAAAAAAGGTAATGTGGATGTATATTGCAAGGGCACAGCACATGCGAGTCGAGTGTCGTTTTTGCGCATTAGACTCGGAACGCTCTTCAGTCTCTATAACCGTCCGAGAACGCCCCGTCAGTCGCGTATGGCAGCCTCTACACACGGCGCGTCAGATCACAGACTAACCCAACCGTGGAAGACGCACTAAAGAACTCGTACGAAAGCCAACATAGCGCGTTGCTTGGCATGTGGGTCAACACGCGCGGCGAGATTCCGCGACCGAATCCTCTCAGGCCGTCGCGCTTCCAGATGACCCTGAAAGCGTCCACCGTGCCGCCCAGTCTCCGGATCTCAGGGTCCGGCGACGTGCCGCGCGTCTGCAGCAGCGTCTTGGCCACGTCGAGCGGCGTCGTCACCCCGGCTGCGACGCCACCTGCGAGACCGCCAGCGATGATGTGCGTCACGGGCGAGTACTCTCCCTTGGGGTTCAGCACCCTTTTTATTTGCTCGTACACCGAAAACTGCACGGCCGTGAACGGGACGGACATGGTCAGCGTGGTGGGGTACGACACGTAGAACGCGCCGAGGCCTTCGGTATGGTAGACGACGCGGATCGCGGTGAAGACGGAACGGAACTGGGATTGATGTACCTGCATCCGTTGTTTGATGACTGCACGCAAAGCGGGGTTGGAGGGACGAGCACGACGAGACGAGAGCGCACGTACCGTCGAACGGGTTCATCAGAGCATCGCTGGCGACCGTGGCAGACGCGCCGGCCAGAGCTAAACAGAAACGTGAGCGACGGACGCTAGACGCCGCGCGAGGGGGACGGAAAGCGAGACACGCACACGTCGCCACCCATTGATTGCCAGCCTGGTTGCCGCCCGCGACTTCCTTCACAGCCTCGTACGTCGCAAAGTGTACCGCATGAGCAGGCCCTGCGCCAAGTGCTACTGAGGAGACACCTCGCCACAGTGCCCGGACGCCCTCGGTGGAGGATATTCGAGTGAACGCGTTCCCAATGCCCGTATAAACTGCCGCAGGCGACGTGGCAAACACCTGCATCCGTGTCTGATGACCGAGAATGTGAGCACGACGGCCTGCCTGAAAGGATGGACACCGGCCTTGATGCTGTCTACGGGAAACATGACCGCGTGCTCCGTGATGCCTGCCTGGGGACAATCAGCACGCTTGCTTCCCCGTGTACGACGGCGCACGGCGACTCACCATGGCGCCAGCCAGCATATTAACCTTGATAGGACCGGGATGAGTGAGATGTACATCGCGCACGAGTGGAACGCACTGCAAATCCTGCATTCGATGGTAGTCCTTCGTACTCGACCTCCTCCGTCATGGGTGTCCGTGCTGTGATTGATTCGAGTGCTGGCGTGGCAGTCGAGAGTCTAGAAGAAAGGCGAGACCGGATAACGACCGACGCGGGGCTGGTGAGGGTGAGAGGGCCAAATTTTTTTCTCCACAGCTCGGTGCGGAGGGACAGCTTCAGACCGGTGCTGAGCCGAGTACTGTGCGAACGGAGCCGCACTGGCACTTTGCCAGCAGACACCCGAGGCTTGTCTACACGCCAATAATGTATCATTTCTACACGAGCTACACGGTCACGCAGACGCATTTGCCTTGGATACACCGATACGTCTGGTCTTGTCCTCCGCAGCCAGTCTGTCATGTTCCTCGATATCGCTGGAAGAAGCAAGCTCAGCGAGAACGGCGCGAACGAGGTCGCCAACTTCTGGAATACGCACGCTGCTTCCCATGGGTAGTCTAGCCTGGAAGTGTCACATCAGCATCCTCGGATGAACCCATCCGCTTACGACTCTTACCACACATCGTCCACCTCTTCACCAGCAAAGTACCTGGCGGGAGAAACCGTCCGGCTGAGCGATGGGAAGCATGACGTTTGGTCGAGGCTCACAAGACGTCGGGTGGTAGCTCGCCAAGCTTTGGTTTCAGCTTGTTGTGGACGACAAAGACGGCGAACTCGGTGCGATTGGCCTCGCGTTCGGACTCGGGGAGTGCCTGCAGCTCCCTCTCGACGTCCTTTCGGAGCTCCGAAAGGGCGTACCTATGGAACAGGTCGGACATCGGACAAACCGTTCGTCCAGTGTGCCTTACAGCAGGGTTTTCCGCGTGTCGTCGACTTCGTCCTGCGAATTCGAACTGAACTGGGCATCGAATGGCACGAGGCGAAGGACTTACAACAATGACGACCCTTTGGCCCAACAACGTCTTGCCGGGATCGGGTCCCCTGGGAGTCGGGGATGCGCGACACTCTGCGACCACGCGAGAAGAGCACTCACAGCCATTGCGTACGAATGACCTCACTGCCAATCTGCTCTGCCGTCGTTCCTGGAAGGGCTTCGTAGAGCGAAAGGCCGATGGCTTGGATGGGAATGTTCTTGTGAGTGGACGGGTCTTTAAGGAAGGTGCGCTAGATATGGAACGGTTCGTCAGTTCGAACAAGTGACTCCACAGCTGGGAAAGGAAGGCCACGACGGCTCTAAGCTTACCAATACACGGGCAGGAAAGAAGCCGCTGTGAAACGGTCAGAATGGACTTTAGCGGCGATTCGGGCACGGGCTGACCCTCCTCCTGAGTATCTCGGGTCAGTCGCCATGTTCGTGCTGGAAAGTGGTACGGACCGATTGCGACGAACAGGCTCGGTCTGAACGCAGCGATCCTGTCTGAGCTGGCCTTGATGATATTGTGGACGTCGTTGTACGTGGCACGGAGGTGCTTGAGCTCGGCCATCGCGAGTACGAGCGGGGAGATTAGAATCAGCGCTGGATGACCACCACCACGTGACCGACCCTCCCGCCTCTGCACCATGGCCGACGGCAGCGAGCCCTCCGCTGTGAAAGCCATCGCCAGCCTCGCCAAGAAACCATCGGACGTGACGAGGCAGGGCACGCAGAAGCTCAAGTTCGTCCCAACGCTCCCCGCGCGGAGAAAGAAAGAGTACGCCGTCAGCACGTCCATCTCCCGCTCGCTCTCATGCCGTGATCCAGAGATGTCAAGCAGGTGCGCGTCCTTGGCCTCGCCCCGAATGCGCGTGACCCACAGCCCTAGGCAGCCGCACCGCCGTCGGACAAGGGAGATGGCAGGGGCCGGGGCAGAGGCAGAGGTCGGGGCGGAGAGGCAAGGGGGGCTGCACCTCGGCCACCTCCCGTTGAAATGATCGCAAGTGGCCCCTTTGCAATGGGTCCCGCTCTCGCAGGCACCTCTGCCCGGCGCAGCACCCCCAGGTCGAATTTCACGCCCGTCAATCCGCAGGGGCTTGCACAAGGGCAGACGTTGGGCCCCAGCCTGTCCGGTTTAGCGACACCCACGCCGAAAGAGGGCAAGCAGCGTGAAAATAGGCTTTCCGGTCCAGCCGAGCCACTCAAAGTCGAGAGCGACGAGGTTTACTCGGAACCAGACGAGGGTATCGAGATCATTGACATGGACCATGTGCGACAGTTGGACTGGATGGCGCCCGAGAGCCTGCAGAGGGAACGGCGGGACCGAAGAAAAGGAAGGCGAGTCAAGAAAGAGGCATCGCCTCCACAGGGTGACTTGCATTGTCTCTCACTGGTGTGTCAGATCACATGGACCCACAGGACGAATGTCGAAGATGTGGACCATTCAAACGCACTCAATCTAAGCGAGAGCGAGGAAGAAGAGCTGGAGGATCTCATCCAAGACTTTGCGATGGAACCCGGCATGGCAGAGGTCCGTACTCTTACTGGCATCATCAGCACGGAAAAGTCACTTCTCCAGGAGGGTATTCGACAGGAGCGGTTATACTTTTTCCAATTCCCTGAACCATTCCCAGCATTTGTACCGACTGCGGAACCCTCCAGAGGGACGGACGCAGACGTCCCAGAGCCTGGCTCATCCACACGCAAGCGCAGAGTATCGTTTGCGGCAGATGTTCGACTCCCGGTGCCCACGGCAGGATCTGCAACACCACCGACCCAGGTGAGTGCTGGAGAACCAAAGGAGACGTCAAAGATAGATGGCGTGATCGGCCATGTCGAGGTCTACCGTAGCGGGGCCGTGAAGATGCGCCTGAGCAATGGGATTGTTCTTGATGTATGGACCTCGTCACTCTTTCGTGGTTTGCACCGACGCGACGTTTCAGGTGTCAGAGGCAACACAGCCGACATTCCTGCAGCAGGCAGTTCACCTGGACGTGGAAAACAAAACGCTTCATGTACTAGGCGAGATCAGCAGGAGATTCGTGGTCTCTCCGGATCTCGATGTCCTATTGACCTCGATGGAGCTCGCAGACTCGAGCGATGCCGTGTTCGACGACGCTCATCTCGTTCAGATGGACTCTGATTAGCGGTTTAAGGCTGCTTGAGGTGGGCCGTATGGATTGTATGGTCGCGGTCGGGTACAATATCACGACGGTCAAATCGAGCCTGGCGTGAGGTGTGGTCAGCATGTGGACACACGGAGAGGAGATGGAAAAAGATCAGAAGGAGCGGCAGGGTTGTCCCACCGAAGGTAGCTGAGATGGGTTTTCTGCAGTGCACGCGTCGCCGTGCGTAAAGCCAAATGCCTCAAACATCATGGGAGGGACGTCTGTCGGAAGGACTCACCATGGACGGGTTCAAGAGTCGTCGCGAGCGGGGCGCGGTCTTCTAGCTGGCGACGAAAACTCCGACTGCATGTCTTCCGACTCGCCCACACCGCAGTACTCGTACCCGTCCTACTCGGATGCGCCGCAGTCCACCCCCGCAGCGACCGCCAGCTCGTCCACTGCCGCCCCCTCCCAGCCTCAGACCCGCCAGGCAGCGGAGGAGGCGCGCAAGGACCGCACCTTGGCCGAGTTCCTCCTCATGCTCGACGAGTACGAACCCCTGGTACGTCCAATTCTCGTCCGTTGCTCGCCGCCCTTTAGTTCGCGCGTCGTAGATCCCCAACGAGGTCACGGATTACTATCTCCAAAGAGTCGGATTCGAGTGCGAGGACGTCCGCCTGTGAGCGCTTCCCCTCGTCGCACGTCGGGCATGCACCGAGATCGATTGTGAAGCAAACGCCTTCTCTCCCTTGCCGCCCAAAAATTCGTCTCTGACATCGCCTCTGATGCATACCAACATGCTCGTATACGCACAAACGCGACCAGTGGACGGGCTCGCGCGACCGTGTCTGGGCCTGGGGGTACCAAGGTCTGTCGATTCCAGCTGCTCCCTTGCTCGCGTTCCTGACAGTCGCAAAGGACAAGACAAGAACGACGTTGACCATGGACGACCTGAGCGCAGCACTTGCCGAGTACGGTATCAACGCCAGAAAACCCGAGTTCTACATCTAGATTGTACTCGTCGGACCCCGCATGGGATGCAGTCTTTTGTGTAACGTTTACTATGATCGATCACGACCGCCGTGCGATACCTGCACGGACTTGGGGACCTCGTGGTGGGACAGACGAAAGACTTGGGAGGACCGAACATGCATCGCTCGCCCGGAACAACCTTCAGTCTGAGGTAGCATCTGCGCCGTGTGGCTCGACAGACGCCTGGACTGCAGCGCATGTGCTCCCTCGGTGCCGTGAAATCTTGATTGGGCCAACACCCTTGTGTGCTCACCTCGCCGTCAAGTTCACTGCATCGGTGGCGTGTTTGAGACGGATGCGGCAAGTGCGGACGTGCGGAGCCCACTCCCTGAGAGTGGAGCGCCACAAACGGGCCGTGTGTGGGTATTGCTGAGTGCATCCACCTCGAGGCGAGCCATGTCCGAGAGCGGCAAGGGCTGGGTGCTAGCCTGACCGGGGCCCTCCGTCCAGTTCTCGCGAAATCAGCGGGGAGCGGTGTCGTAAGGTCCGAACACCTGGCCGCGGAATGGAACGTGGGTCTCGCATTGATAATCGTCTTACGCCCACCCACGGAGAATGCCACGTCCGACCCATCAGAAGGACCCGCTTTCGTCTCTCGCCGCCGTGGTGTCCCCGTCGCTTGCACTCACGCGAGGCACTTCGACTTCTGGCCAATTTACCCCCATCCAGAACCCTTTTTTGTACCTAGCTTTATTCCCTTCGAGTTCGCTGCATTTGACGGCGGCGTGTCGTGCACAAGTTTGAGTGCTAATTGTCGTGCAGCTATGATTAGTCGTGAGTATTCATTATAAACCCCAAAGTCTCACGGGCCATGCCTATTATGATAAACCCGATTACAGTGTGTTACATAGTATTATAATCCCATTTCCCAACTTATAATGGGGTTGCCAATGTGAATTACACAATAGTAATGCCCCTTCCATGGCTCGATCTGGAATGGTAAGCCAGCGGCATTATTATTCGCGCGACAATTATTAGTGGGGCACCGACGGGCCGGGTGCGGCGGGCTGGTACGAAATGGCGAGGGGGGTCAACCAACTCCTGCTGGCGTATAACATCCTCGTGGCGAGGGCCGACCATTAGAGTTTTGGGCTGGGGAATTTGGCCCACGGATGTTGACCGCCTCCGATGGTGTTCCATTCGGCCAATTTAACGGACATGCGTTCGGCTGCCCACACCGGGGGGAACCGTGCCAGCACAACAGCCGGCGGGGTTCGATCGGTCATGACGAACGGTTTCCAGCGACATGCATTCAGGCGCCTACCACAACCTTAGTGGCATCGACAAACCCCAGGGGCTCGGCGACTGAGTGATTAGCGGATACAGAGACGTCGGACTGCGATACAGTCCCTCGGGCCCATCGTCCTAGGCATAGATCTTGTATAGCCCGCGCAACATGTTATCGACGTCTGACAAAGTCGCCTCTTTACGAGACACTTCCAGATATCCTTCTCCCTTTTCATCCTCGACCGAATCCGTGACACGGGAGGCAACGTGCCAATGTTGAGGGTGCAAGCCCCTCGAAAAAACTTCGATTACCGTTGGTTCCCTTGAATGCGCCGTCAGCCTTGTTCGAACACGCAATCGACATGGATGCTCGACCTGTCCAACACTCCTTTTGCTTCAAACAGATAATCCGAGTCGAGGGTCCCTTCGGCGCTTGCGTTCACAAAGTGTCCAGTTTTGAGTACGTGACTGTCTTTAGGCTGCAGGATCTTGGTCGCAGAAGGCAGCAAAGCCGCTACGTTTCTGAGCATCACGTTAGTTGGTGCAAGCTCATGTCAAGCGCACCTACCGCTGATGACTTTCGCTAACGACCCGGTCCACATCTTCGAGCAGGCACAGGGATGGCTTTAGCCAAGCTTCCGCGTCATCGCAGTCACTACCGAGCAGCGCAAGACCATACTCGCCTCGCTTGAAAAAAATGATTGAGCCTCGGGTACGTAAGCGCGTTCTTTGTACTGACCTTGAGTAGATGTACCCTCCTCCGGGAAGTCGCCAGTGAATCATCGCCAGAGGCGAGAAATACATCTATCCAGGTAAACTGCGATTTTTCGCGATATACAACCGTCGATGCATCAGCGTTCTGTGGCAAGCAATTCGGCAAGGAACCCGATATGGGCGAGGAAGCTCTTGACGGACGCAGTGTGGAAGCATCATCATCTGGTTTCACCGGATGCTTTTCATGATCGTCCACTGCAGAAGCCTTCTCCACGGGTAATCTAAACGAATCATCAGACGATATCGCGTCCTCTAGCGCGCTTTGGTCAACCTGCGTCTCAGCACATCCAGATGCAGAATGGGGCACGACCCCACTGCCCGCATCCGTAGTCAATTCCTTGGCGCTGGGTCCCCTTCCAAACGATGGCCAACCCCATTTCCGGACGCTCATACTCATACTCATGCTGACACCGAGGAAACCACCCGTCGAAGACGCCTCCGTCGATCCCGTCCGTCTCTCACCGTGATCTGCGTAGCCGACATCGGCCAGTCTTTCGGGTTGAGTCGCTGATGCGGGCAGCATAGCAGGTCCGGGTATCGGAGTAAGGTGGTTCATTAGATGTCGCGCCAATGCAGCGGGGTATTGTGAACTTCTATATCTGCTGGAAGGAGCGACATGACTTTGCGTTAGCACAAGCGCGGCAACTCCTTCGGGTATCTGTGACGTGAAACTGTCGATGGTCGGTTGGATTAATCGATACGATGGATGGAGAGGCAAGCCTAAAAGGCAGTACCGGATAAGTTGCTGTGGCACCAGAGGAGATACCGCGTACCAAGACTTGGTCCAAAGCTCATATCCTTGTCTGGATCCCATGTCCATGCCCAGACGGTGAAAAAACGCTCGAGCTGCAACTCTAAAGCTTGTTGCCCGAAGAGAGACAATATCGAAGAGAAGGTACCGTGTGTCAGCTGAAATCCATGTCGCATCAGTACCCGCCGGGGACAAACCAACCATGAGATCGACCTTGAACTGCTCATAGGCTCGCATGAGGTGCGCTCGTACCGCGGAATCGTGCAGTGTCCCGTCATGATAGTCCAGCTGTGGTGCCTGGCTCTGTTCCTCCTCCTTGGCCTTTCCCTTTCCCTTGTCTCGGACCATGGCCTTTGCCGCCGGCGTGCGTGGTGTCTTTGCCAGTTCGATGGCCTGGGTGATTGTAGTTCAAGAGGGTGACACCGATGCGGCAAAGTCGCACATACTACGTGCATCCAAAAATTGGGCTCCGGGCTCACCATGACCATTCTTCTGGACTGCGAATGAACGTTCTGACATGGATCTATTGAATGGAATATCCTGGTGAACATTTAGTTTTGCACACACCCGCACCGCTCTCACTGTTTCCCTCACTCTGCAAAGTTGACAAGCGCTTTCGCAAGTCCGACTTGCCTCAGCATCTTGTCCCGGGAGACGGCTCGGTCGCGGCACGTATAGAACAGGATTTGGGCGTGTTCCTCGGCATCCTCGTCGTCGTCGTGGGTCACGGAAACATCAGGTCGAAGAGTAGGATTGTAGATGGTCAGGTATAGCAGAGCCGGAGGAATTCTGCTCATGTGGAACAGTCAGAGCCACCGCCAGTGAACAGCCGTAAAGTCATCTTTGGTCCATTAGGACCAAACAAGTACAAGCTCCTCGGTATACTGCAAGTATAGGGGACATGGACTACCCCCTGCACGCAGCACTAGCTATGCCCACTCCCCCTCCAAAGGCCGACTCTCCTCAAGTGCAACAAGGATCTCAGTGCATACAATATCTGCCCCAGGTACGAGCTGGAACTCGCCGCGTTCGAGGACAAGCAGCGCGCTGCCAGAATCCTCGGCACTCCACGCACCGAATCAAGGCGTTCGCGCTGAAGTCGCCAAATGCATACACTCACGCGACGACAGCAGCGACCTCGGTGCATCCTTTCAGTCACAACATCCAAAATTTCCAGAGTGCATGTTCATTCCCTCACCAATGTCTTGATTTTGGAAGCGGATGCGCACTATGCATTTGGTCACCTGGAGTTGTACTTCGAAGTCGCGGTGAGTCTTGGTATTTTCTGAGCGACGACACTGACCGGGTGACATTTGACTCTGAGGTGAGTTGTTGTGAGATCAAATGCATCGATTTTCTCCCACATCCCGATGTGCGACGATTCGTCGCATAGGTTCTGCAAATCTCCCAATTCCTGCGCCTGAACTGCTTACTCTGCATGCTACTTGCTGCAAGGTTCCTCATCTCTCTGGTGCCACGGAACATATAGATAAAATCCATCGCGATGCAGACGGAACAGATGTCTTGTCGATGGATGGTGCTCATACTCAGCTGTATGCTGTTGTCACTGTCGAAACAGAACACCATGACTACATACCAGTTCACAGTGCTGCCGTCGGATCTGTTGGCGTATACTGATCGTATGAGGTGGACTAATGTTCTGCCTGCTGCCGACACCAGACTTGCAGGCAGTCCAAGATGCCAACTGGAAGCTGACGTCACCACGTTCCGGATGCAACAGAGTAGTTCAGAATTGCTAGCTTCAGGGTTGTTTTCGAGTTGCTTTAGGACTTAGTTTTAGGTCAGACCAATCAAATCGATTCGAGGCTTTTCGCCAATCGACACGAAATGCGTGATTATGGGGTAGATTACATTTCCTGAGTCTAAGGTCTTGGTATCTCGTCATTGTCCACGACTTCATTCTTCTGTGAGTTGACGTCGGAGAACGGATTGGAATCAGAGTCCACCGGCGAGGCTGACGAGGAAGAAAGTTGCCATTCCCCGTCCAACAGCCGAATTGGGCTGGCATCGAGCTCTCGTAGGTCCACAGCATCGTCATCGTCAGCCTCGACCTCGTTGGACGATGTAGGCGACGCTTTGAAGGAAGACGGAAAGCGGAAGGTTGGTTCGTCAGTCATCAGAAGCGAGTTGAGACCGGCACTGTGGACGAGTTGGTCCCGCTGAGATTCCTCAAAGTTTGGTAGCTCATCGAGAGGTGGGGGCGACGACGACGACGACCTGTTGTGCGAAGGTGGAGTCCGCCAGCCAATATTTTGTGGTTGTTGAGGCGACACAAAAGTAGGCGCGACGGTCTCATTGGGAGGTGTAGGGAGTTGGGTATCCACGGATGAGGTAGGGTCAACAGCCTCGTCGACCGACTGCCGCGCTTCTTCTATCTTATAATAAGTTTTACCTCCAAGCGGATGGTTGCTTCGTCGCTTGTAGAAGAGCAGGTACGCATTTGCATTCTAGAAGGCAGATCAGCTATCACCTTCACGGCCGTGTGCTAGACTCACTATTGCCTGGTACGCTTCGCTCTTTGTGACATACGAGTCATCGAAGTGGTACCATTGCTCGGTGATGTGGTTGAGTGCATATGCCCGGTAATGGCCGCCACCCAGTCCACCAAGATGTTCGTCAACGGCGTATAAGTCATAAATAAGAGGCTCCTCGACATCGCCAATTCCTAACCCCTCAATATCGATTTCAGCATCAGCTAGCCTTCTCCCGACCTTTCGCTCGCCAACGAGATGGGTGAGGTCAAGGCCCTGAATGGGGAAGTCGACAAACGTATCAATCTTGTCCCGGAGAGCACGGCTATTGCTAAAACGTTTCAGGTGCACCGCCAGAATATCCGGCACTCTCCAAAGGTCAAACTTCTTCGTCGCCTGCTGATGTTTCTTACACCGGGGGCAGTACCACAGATCGTCCTCACCTAGTTGCTCTTCCTTGGTGAATTCGGTCAGGCAATCGTCGATGGATAGTCCCTTGTTCTTCTTCTCCGAAGCCACTTTCTTCGCCTCGACATACTCGGGGTGCAAGAACGTAGTCCAGGCGACATTCGTCCACCGTGCGTGCTCCCAGTTCGCAGCTTCGTCGCCAAAATAGTACATTTTCAAGTTTTCGTCGAATTCGCAGTAAAGTGCGTCCGTTTCCTTCAATAATGAAGTGCCGTCTTCGGTCTCCTGGAGACGTGCGTCCCAGGCTTCAAAGCGTTGGGTTGAGGTGTTGTACGAAACAAATCCCGTCCCATAGTCTTTCTGGCCCGCCTGAAGGCGGAGAGCGAATACATCTTTTTTGATTCCGACGACTTGGGGAATGCCATTGATGTCGGTGTCCATCGTGGCATCATCCTGGACCACAACCTTCTCGTTGATGTCCCCTTCATCGACGTTCATGCCTTCAACACGAATAATCTCCCCATTCTCTTTGATCTCCGTTAAAGAGTCCATTGGCGGGACCGGAATGGGTATTGGGTCGACAGCTACAGACGGAATTTCTTCCCACGTGAAAAGGTCGCGAGCACAACCAGTCCATCGCTGAAGACGATCCACCACAGCTTCGTATATCGTCTGAATGCTCCGAGCAGATTCTGGATCAACGACCACAATGAACGGGTGACCAAAGTTGGCGTGGCTACGGTAGCCATACGTCTGCCGCGAGGCTTGAAGGTCGGTTAGGAACACGGGAAGAATGAGTGGATCTGCTTCTTTCTTCTTGTACAATCGGCTTTGGCGCGCGTTGCATGGGAGTTCAAAGCATGCAATAGTATCCCCGTCCGACATATCACCGCAGAGGACGTTGTCATCAAGGTTCTTGTAGAACCTACTATTAAATATCTCCAATGTTACCAGCTAAAACGGGACATGAGCAGACGGGGAACAAGGGAGACGGGATACAAACATTTTCTGGTGGTGCACCCATCCAGCGGCCAAGGAGTGCACGAAGCTCTTTGAACGTAGAATCGCGACCGATTTCGACAGGCACCTGCATACTTATTGTCAGCCCCTTGGATCAAATTGCCAGAAGCGACGCAACCTTGACATGCGGCTTCGACAAGTCCCATGGGATATACTCAATAACGTGGTTCCATTTCTTCGTGACAGGGATAGGTAGAGTAAGGTACATGAACGGATCAAATGTTATCGAGACCTGGCGGCAGAGAATTAACCACCTTGCGTTTGGATAACTAGGAGCCTACCTTGTTGCATTCTGGACACACTAGAGTACTCTGGTATTGTCCCTGGAACAAGTCCACGATAACACTGTCATTCCGCTGCATGTATCCATACCACGATTTTTGTGCCAATTGCGCGAGATCCAGATCCCCACCGCCCTCCCAATCTGGCTTCTCTACGTATGGTTTCTTGAGCACGCGATTGAGGTCTTCATGTAAACCGTCAAGGAGGAATGCTACAAGTTCTTGCGAATCATGTTGCTGATATCCACTGAACTGAGGTGCAAAACGTTGCAATTGCATCTTGAACTCGCGCGGTGAGTACGAAGTCGCGGTAGAATCTTTGGCCCAAATACGTTGTAGAAGAGCACCGAATGCCTCTGCAATGGCGCCACCCATCCCAAGCGGATTATCTGGGTTGAGCTCGTTCTGATAAACACCGGCTACGGAAGGAAGCTGAACGGATGAACCTATATTTCGCGACGCATGTGACTTACAAAGGAAATAATCTGTAAGTTCTTTTGTATGTGCAAGGCACTGAAGGGCAGAGTTCATGAAGCAGGTGTTGCCCCTTTGCGCCGATATTAGATCAGATAACAGGACGACTGGAAACGCGCACATATTTCCGAGACCAAGCGTTCCCGGTTCTTGTAGTGCTTTGTTCTTGGAATAGCCAAACGATTTGAAGGGAGCGACCTGTGAACCCTGGGCCCCGGCGGACGATCCCGCTGAGGGTGCGGGTGAAGGCACTCGCCTAGGTTGAAACGGAGTGACGCTGGTCGTGACAGATCCCTTTCCCAGGCGACTGAAGAAGTCATCTCCACCGAACAAGGGAGGAGGAACAGACGGTGCAGCCGAAACGGCCACCGGCGACGTTTGGTCTGCTATCCATTTGCCGCCCTGCTGAAATTCGACAACAAAGGGGTCATCGAAATTGATCATTACGTCCTCGAGTGTTTTGTCGTTCAACTCCAAGAATTCCGCGCTGTGTGCAGCAAGCTTGGAAACTGGGAATTGTGATCCGGCGTACTCCCCGGGTTGAATCCTCCATATCCTGTATGGTATATTGGAACGGGCAGATACGCTGGCAGCAAGCTCCTTGGCGAGAGTCCGTACAGTATCTTTCATAGAGAGGGTGACGTGGCCGTGGGGCGGTCCGGTCGGACCATCTGATGGGGAGTCGACGAGGGAAAGCACCTTAAGGCGGGGAGGCCGGAGCTCTAGGCTAGATTCGCCAAGGTGGCCTCTCGCGATCACAGAGCGAGGGAGTGGATACGTGGCCGGGCCATACCTAAAGGGGGTCGGAACGACTGGGGGAGGAGGCTGGACGAAGGTCGATGACGCACCAGGTGGTGAAGGCATTCCAAACGTCGAGAGGGACAAACTCGACATCGACGCCCTCGGTGAGACTGGAGACGAGGTTCCCGTCGCGGTCGACGAGTGGCGTGTTGTCGACGGGACCGAGATCGTGTTCGTCGACGGGGCCAGACTTGTCGACGATGCCTTGACAGGCGGACTCCCATCGCCTGTACCACCTGCGAGATACGATGTACCACGTCTCGCCGATCTGCATCTGGCTGCGGCGACGCTGGGAGACGAACTGGAACTTGTGGGCAGGAGACAGACCCGGGAGTGGTTCGTGCGGGGGGGTGGGGGGAGGCATGAGGGTGACGGCGTCAAGCGAATGCTCTCCCTGTTCTGCCATGTAGGCGTCGATGTCGCTGGATGTGTCGGCGGGGGGGGCGTCCTGGGTTGCACGGGGGTCCTCCGAGGCCGCCCTCTTGAGCGAGGACGAGTCCGAGTGCATCGATTCTGAGCGCTGTCTCTTGCGGCGTGTCGCGCTGGGATCCAGGTCGGCTGCTCTGGACGACGGCGACGGCGACGCTGCGGGCGACGGCAGGCTCATCGGGGTCAGGTCGTGGTCGTGGTCACGGTCACAGCAACCACCGACATGCCGATTCAGTGTGAGTGCGCACCAAGCCCGTCCTCGCCAGCGCTCACCGCCCCGCCAGCCAAGCACTTTCTGAACACCCCCGCCGCCCTCGTCCTCGACGCCCTCGCCGGTCTCGCCGTCCTCAATCCCCACCTCGCCCTCGACAGGTCTCACAAAGGTCCCCCTCCCCCCGCCCCCTCGTCCCCGCTCACCCCTCCGTCAGTCC
>JBBPLS010000485.1:0-16286 GCA_038089895.1 Boletellus ananas | reverse complement strand
ATCTCTAATGGATCTTAGATCTCATTAGGTTTAGATGCTTAATAGTAATCCTAATAGTGTCATTAGGATAATCCTACCTTAGTTTGATTAGGTTAGGATTGTTAATCCGGGTTACTACCAAGTGTTACTAGGACTTGGTATTACCTTTACTTGATTAAGTGTATAGTACACCTTAATCTTCAACACACACTACTGGGTGGCTGCACGTGACCAGGACGGGAGGGAGTAGGGGTTGTTCTTCCGCTCAAGGGCAGAGGAGAACTGTGTCGCGCCAGAAAGGAGAGGAAGTTCCCCGATCTGGGCGGTAGTGGAGGAGTGTCAGGTTGAGGGTTAGTGTGAGCTTGCGCACACATTTGGATAATATGCATAGACATGTTGTGGGTAGAGATGAACACACAGGCATCAGTTCGAATATACTGTCAAGTCTGGTTCTTCTCTGCTCTACTCCGGTCAGTCAGAGGTGCAGGACACAAGGGGATGGGACAGCAGGGATGGAGTTGGATCAGAGCAGTGAGGACTTTGGCTTCAGTGATGTGGTGAGCACACTGCACCTCTGTACATTTGTGTCCTTGTATTTCAGAGAACGGGATAGTAAGTATCAGAGATGGAATCCGACAGAGATCAGAGGGGAAGTGACTTAGATGATATTTGAACTAAGGTATTACAACGGAGAGACGAGGCTTTATATACAGAGGACAGAAGCAAATTACTAATGGAGAAGTAAGTGATCAGTAAGCATAAACCCTCAGAGTTATACTCTGGAGACATGAAGGCCTGAGCTGTGCTTCGCATAGTGAGCACAGCGACGGGAGAGTTCTACATGTGATGTCAAAGTAAAATAGAGCAAACACGAAAGGAGAAAACAGAGACAAGAGGAACAGAAAGACAAGTCCAGAAGCAGAGTTCGATGGAGTCAGTCTAGAGCACCAGAGTTGAACTTAGAGATATGACAGTGGGGGACTAGAGAGGTATCTGTGAAATTGCTAGTGGTGCTGCAATCAATGAGAGTGGTGGTGTCAACACTTTGAGATCTCACTTGTAGGTGGACTGGGAGACACATGGTTCATTCATTGGAAAGTCCTACAAGTACAGCAGAGATATCTAGGGAAGGAGACATCACTACTTCTTCCCTTACTAAAAACCCAAAGAAGGGTCTTTCTTGGGGGTGTCATTGAAGCAAACTGTTATGCGAACGCATAGAACCTAACTGTCGAGCGCACACTCAACAAGTGGTGTGAGACTATCGATGGGAAAGGGATCTCACTATCCTCATGAGGACTCGTGGACAGGTAGAAACTACGCGTGTATTGCGCAGAACTAACTGGGGAAACTACAAGTACAGGGCACGTATAAATACCTAGGCATAGCTGTACACACTCTAGGGTAGATGTGAGATACCTAGTGTGAATGGGGAAGGGACACGCAACCGCAGACGAATGCGATTGGAGGAGTAAGCGTCCGTGAGATAGGGGAGGTGTAATCGTGGCCAAATATGGAAGGTGTAATCGTGGCCAAATATGGAAGGTGTAATCATGGCCAAATATGGAAGGTGTAAGTCGCGTCGCGCTCAAAGAAGAATGTGGGAAAGTACAGTGGCATGACTGCAATCAGCGGTAACATGGAAACCGAAGGAAACCTATCCGGCTGCGGAGTGGAATAGAAAGCCAGGTATAGGCGAGTCATCGAGCCAGAGGCTGTCCAACTCAGTGATCAAAGAACAATTCAAAGTAAGAGGAAGATCAACCGGAGAAAGATTAGGAAACTCTGTGTGCTCATCTATAGTTGTAACACAAACTTTGAGAGTTTGTAAGATTTCACCCTCATCCTTTCCAGAGGAATGAAGATTGTTGACATAGGTTTCAAGAGCAGTGGGGGTTTTGACTGGAGGGGGAACACTTGGTGGGACTGTAGTGGTGGTGGTAGTCTGGACTTGTTGGGGGGTTCTGAAGCAGTTGGAGGAGACTGAGGTGCTGGAGGAGTTGTTGGTGGTAAAGGTGTGGCATTGCTGTGCATTGTGGCCCTTCTTTCAGCAGCAGAGACAGAGGCCCTCTCTGAAACAGCAAGCTTGTTCAGTGGAGGTGAGTTTGGAGATGCGAATAGCATCTATGTCCATGGCATTGGGATCAGAGCTAGAGGAGCAAGGGGTAAATGATGAGGGGTGTTTGTGACCCTTGCAAAGCACAGTAATGTGGGCTTTCTGTGCATGGAAAGTCTTAGCTTTCTCAATCCACTCAGTGATAGTGGTGGGGACAATGGTCATGGAGAGGATCATGATGGCAAGTTGTTGGTCTAGTCCGAGGGAGAACTGGTCTATGAGTGTGTCATCATTGGTGATACCTACTTTGATGGTAAGGTTTTGAAACTCAGTGATATATCTTTGATATCCATCGTCCATTTCTCTGTCAGGTCATTTGAAGAATTTCTGGATGAGCTTGGCAAGGTCTAGGCATGCTGTGGCTTCGGTGTCAAAGGGGTAAAAAGTGGACTCAAAGTTGGTGACAAACTTGTCAAAGGTTTTCTCGATGGGGGCAATCTTGGCATTACTTATGCGATCAAGCCACATTTTGGAGAAAGACACTCCTTGTCCCTTACTCATCTTGTTTAGTGTGGTCAAGAACTTGATCTCATTAGTGGAATAGAGCGTGGGGTTGATGGTGAAGTAACTCCTCATTGCTTTGATCCATTGTGTTGCATCAGCAGGTTCACTAGAGAAGTCTGTGGGGAGAGCAGCTTTAAGTTTGGACATGATGACTAGGAGTTGTGGGGCAGGTGGTGCTGGGGCTGTTGTAGGCTATGGAACTGGTGGTGGTTGTGGTTGAGATTGTGGGGGTGTGAAGACTGGGGGTGTTATGGGACTGTGGTTGCTGGGGTACTGGGAGGCAAAGAGCCTGTGGTGATGTCTGAGGGTGGGGGACTAGGGTGGTTCTAGGATATGAGGGGTTGATGGTGGTGTCAACACAGTCTCCTCATCTGAGGACTCTGAGGCTATGATCCAAGGTATGGTGGCTGGGGTTGCCCTACTCCTAGATAGGAGGGATGCAGGAGATTCTCAATCTTTTGTTATGTAGGGCATGCCTTGAGTGACTAAGACTAAGATCTGACAGGCAGGACACTTACAAAGAGGTACAACTCAGCCTGTGGAGATGAAGGACTATACATTCCTGGGAATGGACTAGAGAACTGAGGGCCCAAGGAGGGCGATGAAGGACTAGGAGCCTGAGGTGGCGGACAAGGGACTAAGAGGACTCAAGAGCACACATGAATTGCACAGATCAAGAATGGAGTACAACGTGATAAACGTAGGTTTATATACTGAAAGATAATTGTGCACGGACCAAGCAATGTGAAAGGATGCATAAGCGTGGAACAATATGGAATGCAATGGAAATCAGAGAAAGAGTAAGCAATGATGACAATCATTGCTATGGAAAGACTAAGCGAAGAAGGGGATAAAAGATAAACTAAAGTGATATAATGCTCACATGGGAACTGCTTGTGATGATAATGAAATGAATGTATTCAAAGAAGAATATACTGAAGATTGGAGAACAACAAGGACGGAGCAAGGAGAGAAAGATGATACTGTGAAAGAGGAGGGAGATTGTAACACCCAACCTCATCCCTCCCTGCACAACTATGCCAGCCATGGGGGAAAACACAGCAACTCCCTTGCAGCAAATTGGCCACAAAGCAAGCCATCAATGTTGAACTCAAAAACCTAAACCACCACATCTTCTCCACATTACCGAGGGCATGCATGGCTAAGAGCATTGATAAAACTCTACCTTCCAAGCAATTCCTGACCCTCATCTCAGGTTTACTCAAACAACACACAGTAGCCATATTCCAGCTATGCACCATCCACACTCCACTAAACTGCCACCTGCACCACATCAAGAAAGTACCCTCACCCAAATGCCCACACTGCCCCGCAAATGACGAAACCATCCCCCACTTCCTTTTATTCTGCCTAGCTTATGCACACCAGCACAACACCCTGTGACAATCAGTAGGGCAAAAGGCCAGTAACATCAGCGCCCTACTTTCTGACCTGACCTGCCTCAAACCCCTGCTTTGATACCTCCATGCAACAACACAGCTGAGTGCTTCATTCTGTAACTTATACCCACCCTCAGATCCTGACTGATTACCACCCACAGATGGAAAATCAATGGGCAGATACCACTCAAAAATCACCATCCAAATGCAAAACCCCACTCCTCAAAAAGCCTACCTTAGACCTGCAGAGCCACCTGTCCTGCATATTTCCCCAAATCAAACCAGCAGACACAAATGGTTGCACCCATACAGCCCAAATTCCAACCATACCATGCCTCCCCCTCTGCTTAAATCTTGTATCCCAAACAACATGTACAAATCCATAGTAGACACCCCTCAGCCCATGCAGGCTCCTGCTCACACTGAGCTGATAACCCCTGCACTATGTTACAAGCACCGACTCCCACCCATACTATAAGCATGTATAATGTCTGACAAAGGGCTAAGCCCTACTGGACAATAAACATGAAAAAAAAAAATTCATCCATGGTATTATGCTCTAGCACAGTCTCACCTTCAGCTTCTTGTTACAAACCTAGAGCAACAGGTGGATTCCCTTACTTATCTTCCTTTTGACTACACACTTGATTTCTCCTCTCATTATTATTGTGTCCTAGGATTGGACAGTCCCTGGTTGGATGATCACTCATACCTGGCCTTCCATTTGCTTCTGTAGCCAGATGAGTCACCTTTCAGTTTCCATGATACTACTGATTACAGCTGTACTATTCAACTTTTCCACATTCTGTGTTATGCAGGGTGTACCTCAAGAGACTAAGACTAAGACCTAACAGGCAGGATGCTCACAAAGAGGTACAACTCAGCCTGAAGGGACAAAGAACTATATGCCTGGACAGGCAGACTTGGGACTATATGTTCAAGAGAATGGACTAGAGGACTAAGGATCCAAGGAGGGCAACAAAGGACTAAGGGCCTAAGGAGGCAGACAAGGGGCTGAGGGGACTCAAGAGTAAAGTGTAAGACCCGACGGCAAAGCATCCCATTGGAGTCATGCCTCCATAGTGCTGGTCTAACCCCCCGAGCACTGACACTGGTACCTCGGCCATGTAGCTCAGTGGTTAGAGCACCTGGTATACAACTAGAAGGTCACTGGTTCAATCCCAGCTCTGGTCGCATTTTCGTAACACATGGATGATCTCATCATCCATTCCAATGATCAGCAGGACCATCATCAACGAACTCAGCATGTTCTCCAATGCATGAGAGAACATAACCTTTTCCTGAAACTGTCCAAATGTTTCTTCAATGTCACCAAAGTAGAATATTTGGAAATGATAGTTTGCCCTGGGCAAATAATGTTGGATCCCACCAAGCTCTCCACTATCTACAACTGGGTCCCTCCAAAATTGGTGAAAGCCATCCGATCCTTCATCAGCTTCTGTAACTTTTATTGAAAATTTATTCCTAACTTCTCTGCCCTTAGTTTTCCTCTGCATGACCTCATCAAGAAAAATGCTCCCTGGATTTGGTCCCCCAATTGTCAATGGGCCTTTCTCACTCTGTAGGAAGCCTTCACTAAAAAACCAGTCCTTTGTTTGCCCAACCCAGCTGACCCCTTTTGAGTCATGACTGATGTGTCTCTTGTGGCGTCTGGGACAGTTCTTATGCAGAAAGACGCCAATGGTGATCTCCATCCCTGCTCATATTTTTCAAAGACCTCCTCTGAAGAACACAACTACAATATTTATGATCAAGAGCTGCTCATGGTCATCTGTGCCCTGGAAGAATGGTGACATTATCTCATGGACACTCCTCACAGGGTTACGATCGTCACCAACCATAAGAATCTTGCCTATTTTAAGCAACCACATAAGTTGTCCCAGTGACAGGCCTGTTGGATGTTGTTCCTGCAGGATTTTGATCTGGTGTTTCACCATACCCTGGGTACAGCCATGGCCCCAGCTGACACTTTATCATGCTTGCCTGATGTGGACATCCAAGACAATAACCAGGATGTCACTCTCTTGTCTACAGCTCATTTCATCCAGGCCTTAGACACCTCCCTCGTAACCAAAATTACTTCCTCCACATCTTCTGACCCACTGGTGGTCAACACCTTGGCCACTCTTGACCAAGGGAATTCCCTCTTGCACAGGGCTTCTCGCCAGGACTGGCATTTTACAGATGGCTTGCTCTATTTCCACAATCATTTGTACATACCCAAGCCGGCTTGTCTCCTCCTGATTTGCATCCTTCATGAGTCAGCCACCAGAGGGCACGGGGCTTTTTCTGCCTACTCCATCTCATGCAGCATGATTACTGGTGGCCCAGCCTTTCCACCTTCCTTCAGCATTTTGTTACCGGTTGTGCGGTCTGTTAGGCCAACAAGATGCTCACTCACCCAACAGTTCCCCCATTAACCCCTATTCCCTCTACCACCATTCGCCCCTTTCAGCAACTGTCTGTCGATCTGATCACTGCTCTTCCCCTGTCCATAGACTTTGACTCCATTTTGGTTGTGGTCAACCATGGCCTTACAAAGGGGGTAATTTTCCTCCTGTGTCACTCATCCATTGATGCTGCCAGGGTAGCAACCCTCTTTTTCAAACACATGTTCCCTCAATTTGGTCTACACAACAAATGTATCTTGGACAGGGGTCCCCAGTTTGCCTCCACCTTTGCCAGAGAACTCTCCTGCCTCCTACAATATGATCTTGCCCTGTCCACTGCTTATCACCCCCAAACTGATGGGAAAACAGAATGAGTCAACCAGGAACTGGAAACATACCTCCAAATATTCTGCCAAGGACAGCCCCATAGCTGGTCTGACCTCCTTCCTATGGCTGAATTTGTGCACAATTCTGCAGTCCATTCTGTGACAAAACAAACCCCTTTCTCACTAATGATGGGTTATGAACCAAGGGCATATCCAGCCATCAGACAAACATTCTTACTGGCCCTCAAGCAATGGCTGACTATTCTCAACAAAGTCCAGGAGGAAGCACAGCAGGCCCATCAAGTGGTGTGACAAGCTATGACAGAAAGGGTCCAATCCTCTTACAAACCATGGAAAGTGGACAATAAGGTATGGTTGGACAACTGTAACTTGAAACTCCATTACACCTCTAGAAAACTCTCACCATGAAGAGAAGGCCCCTTTGAGATCATTCAGGTCCTGTCACCAGTTATCTTCAAACTAAAACTCCCTCCAACCTGGCAAATACACCCGGTGTTCCACACCAATTTGTTATACCCCTATAAGGAAACTGCCGAACATGGGCTCAATTACATCAACCCCCACCTGAACACATCGACAGAGAAGACCAATACAAGGTAGATCAAATTCTTGCTCATTGAGGTACTGCAGTATACTAAGGCAGTACTTGATCCAATGGAAGGGTTACTCATCCGTGGAAAATACATGGGAACCAGAGCATAATCTGACAGATTCCAACGAACTCCTTCAGGCATATAAGGCTGCCCAGCCTAAGGAATTCCCCTCAGTCAGTTGAAGAAGAAAGAGAACAAAGCACCCCACCCCTACCTAGTTAAATAGCGTCATGCTCTCTCCTTCTCCTATCCTCGTCAGCTTCCTTTTGATTTCTTTTACTTCCATCCTTCTCCCCCTTTTTATAGTTCTTCTTTGTTTGTGGGACGCCCATTGCCACCTCATTTCCCGAAGGGTCAACATCCGCTATGCCCTCACCCCTGCCACCATCGTATACCAACATTGCTCCCAGAATTGGGACCAGCCTCTCCAGGAACAACCACCTGTCCCCACACTCATCATTGACTGCACACAAGCATGGTGCTTCTCCATTGAATTCCCAGACATGGCCAATGAAAACAATACCGGGTGGGGATCAGCCCTGGGAAATGCCTAGTGACTGCCCACATTCATCTTCCCCTGTTCACCCATTCTGGCTTTATTTGGATAGCATTCTTTCTGATTTACCTCAGTATCAGCTGATTGGTAGACATTTATGGAATAATGTTATATCTATGCAACCTCTATCTCATTCTCTGGCTGTGGGAGATAACCCGCCATTACGTCTCCATTGGCTTTCTTGTCCTCAACTAGTTAATCTTCTGTTTGACCTTCTCCAAGATCCTGTTGTTGTTTTTGCATTAGAAGACATTCCTTTCTTCCAGGAATCTATTTATCTACCACTTGTCATTTGTCTTTCTGGATTCTATTTCATTACACAATGATCCCTCATTGCACTCCTCCCCTGTCTGTCCTATGAGTGAGACACCCAAGTGGAAATCAATGCCAAGGTTGCCTGTTCATCAATATCAGCCATGTGGGAAGCAATTGGGGATTTTGCACTACTCTCAGGACTCCCATGGGTGATTCACAACCTCCCAAGAGAGCTGGTACTCCCCCACCTCCAACTCCGTCTCTCACTCCTCACTGAGGATGAGCAACACTTTTACCTATTCCTGGATGCGACTGACTCCCCTGATCACTGGGTATACATGGGTAACACCCCTGGAGATGGAGAACTTTTCCCAGGACATCCGACACAACCAGCCAGCCAAAGGGTACCTACCCTGCCACATAACTTTGTCCTAGTTTGTCCAGACACTCCCCAACTGGATCTCCACGAGCTCACCTCTCTTCAAAGCTGGTTTGTCTTAGTTCTCCTTGCCATGAATGCAGCATCAGAGAATCAGGTTCAGCCACTGGTGGACCACATGTTACAGATCAGTGGGAGAGCTCCCCCGATCAATCCTCCCCCTCTAAGTCTAGGGCATCTCAAAGGAGGCAGTTGCTTTGCTTCACCTGTGGGGCCACTGATCACTATTGACCCTATTGCTGACACTACCACTGCCCTTACTGCCACCTTCCCACTCCTGGGCATCCCCAATACGCTTGTCCACAACACCTTTGCCCTTGATGCGGTCTCCCTGGACACTCAGACCCCTTCTCTTCAGCATCAACAACACCAGCTCCAGATGCTGACAATGACTCCAGTGAGGAGTTCTACTCCTGTTAGAATGATGTTATCTGAGTTGGTGCCTCTGATCTACACTAGGAGTAATGTTACAAACATTGAGCAGTGAGTGGATTCCTTTTCATTTCTCCTCTTTGACTATGCACTCAACTTCTCTTTGCAGTATTACTGTATTTCTGGATTGGACAGCCCCTGGCTAGATGATCACTAATACCTGGCCTTCTATTCTTCTCCATAGCCAGATGAGTCATTCTTCAGTTTTTATGTTACCATTGATTACAGTCACACCACCTTACTTTTCCATGTTCTCCCTTCAGTGCGACATAACTTACACCTTCCTATTTTGGCCATGATTACACATCCCCTATCTCAGCATGCTTACTCCTCTGTGCTGCATTAGTTTGTGGTTACACATTCCCCCATATTCACACTGGATAACTCATGACTACCCTAAATCATATACAGCCCTGTCCAGGTATTTATATGCACCTTGTACTTGTACTTTTGCCAGTTAGTTCTGCACAATCTACATGTAGTTTCTTCTTGTCCACAAGTCCTCAAGAGGATAGTGAGAACCCTAGCTTCTGTGAGTCTCGCACCACTAGTAGAGTGTGCACTTAACAGTTAGGACTTATGCATATGTATAACAGATAATGCCCCTACCCCCCACCCTAACAACCCTTTCTGCAAAAAAGGTGGCAGTAGTGGAAAGCTCCACTTCAGTGGAGGAAGTTGAGGAAGAACACAACGCCACCATCAGGAAGTTGGGATGTGAAGCATTTTCCCAGGATTTTTAGAATGGAGACCCACCTTGACATCAGCTCCCTCCACTATGATACATAGTGAACCCAAGACCAAATGAAATTCTCTGTATCTCACATTGAAATTCATCACTTCCCCTCTCACTATGAAAACCATTGAAACCACTGCCATCCTCGACTCTGGAGCCCAAATCAATTGCATTGACTGGAACTTTGTTAAACAAAATGACATCCTCATCACCCCCCTCAAACATCCCTTCTCTATCTGAAACACTGACATGTCCACCAACACCACCTGCAAATATGAAGCAGTACTTTACACCCAGATTGGCGGCATCACACAAAAGATCGCCTTTTATGTCTTCAATGGTGGATGAGAAAATGCTATCCTCAGATACCCATGGCTAAAAGCCACCAATCCTACCATTGACTGGAAAGCCAGGTGAGTCTTGATCCTTATGAACCAAGATAAATCCGCCCTCCTTATGAAATCTCACTGAACTGTCCATTCAATTTTTATCAAACAAACTACCTATACTCTGTCCTCGCTTCTCCTACCAATCAATCCCCAAAAAGAAACCACCCTAGATGTCACAGAGCTCTCAGGTTTCTGGAAGTACAACAAGACTGAAGTCTCTGACGACTATATTATCTGAGGATTAATTCTTTACCATCTCAACCATGTCCAACATTATGGATCCTGGATTGCAAACCCCTTGCTTATTGAATACATTTGAAAGCTCACCCTCTTCACAGAATTGGCCATACAAGCCAAGCTGGCCAAGCCTGAGAAAATACTTCCCCCAACCTATGCAGAATTTGCTAAGGTTTTCAGCAAAGAAGCCACCAATCACGTACCCTCCTCCTGTCCCTATGACCATGCCATCAACCTCAAAGACTCCTCTGTCCCTAAAATAGGGAAGCTCTACCCTCTTTCCTCCACTGAATGACAAGCCACTGATGACTTCATCAATGAAAATCTGAAGTCAGGAAAGATCTGACCCTCAAAATCTCCTCAAGCATCTCCCTTCTTCTTTGTTATAAAGAAGGATGGAGGACTTTGACCCTGTCAGGATCATAGATATCTCAATGAACACACCATCCGAGATGCCTACCCTCTTCCCCTCATCTTTGACCTCATTGACAAACTCAAGGATGCTACTATCTTTACCAAATTTGACATCCACTGGGGTTACAACAATGTCTGAATCAAGGAAGGCAACCAATGGAAGGCCACCTTCATTACCCATTGAGGACTCTTCGAACCAACTGTCATGTTCTTTGGCATGAACAACTCCCCTCCCACCTTCCAATGGTTCATGAGTGACTTGTTCTGAGACATGATTGCAGAAGGATGGGTCATCATCTATATGGACGATCTCCTTATCTTCTTTGACAACAATACTGACCACACCACTTGTACCAAATGTGTTCTCCAACAAATGGATGAGCTAGACCTCTATCTCAAACTGGAGAAATGTTCCTTTGACATTTGTGAAATAGAATATCTCAGCATGATCATAAAACCCAGATCCCTTGCAATGGATCCTACCAATATTGCTGGTGTTGCTGACTGGCCAATTCCCCAAAAAGTCAAGGACATTCACTCCTTCCTTGGCTTTGCTAATTTCTACTGATGATTCAGTCCCCATTACTCCAATGTCACTCACCCTCTCCTTGACCTTACAAAAAAGAATCATCCATAGTCCTAGACCTCAGCTTGCCAAGAGGCTTTTGAACACCTAAAGGCAACATTCACCTCACAACCCACACTCAAACTCTCCGACCTCACCACCCCCTTTGCCATCGCCACTGACATCTCCAAACACACTTCTGGTGGTGTTCTCCTTCAACAAGACACCAATGGCAAGTGGCAACCATATGCCTACCTCTCCTAGACTTTTGGCCCCACTGAATGCAATTACAACATCTATGATTGCAAACTACTCATGGTCATATATGCTCTCGATGCCTGGCACCATTATCTCCTTGGTGCCCCTCATCCTGTCCAGGTCTTTACCAACCATAAAATTTAACTTATTTTTGCCAACCTCATAAACTGAACCATCACCAGGCCCATTGGCTCCTAGAGCTTTCAGAATTTGACATTCAGTTCTCCCATGTTCCCAGATGCAACCTCTCTGCCCCAGATGCCCTCTCCTGCCATCCTGACCATATTCCAACTCAGGACACTGATAACAAGGATGTCACCCTTCTACTCCCAACACTTTTTGTCAACCTCATTGATGTGGAATTAATCATGAAGGTTGCCATATCCTCCACCTCCAACCCCCTTGTCCTTGATGCCCTCCATGTGCTCCCCAGGGAACTCCCTGCTAAATTCCACTCCTGTCTCTCTGATTGGAAGTATGATGCTGGTATCCTCACCTACCAAGACTGTATCTACATCCCTGCTGACCCTGCCCTCTGTCACTCTGTGGTTCCTCACCACCATGACCACCCCACTGCTGGCCACCTGGGCATTCTGAAAACCTGTCAACTCATTGCATCTGAATTCTAGTGGCCCAGTCTTGCTTCCTTTGTCCAACAATACATTGCTGGCTGTGCTGTCTGCCAGCAACACAATGCTAACATGCACCCCACCCACCCTCCACTTTCTCCCATCCACTCCTCTGTCACCTGCCCCTTCCAACAGAGCTCTTGTGATCTGATCACTGACCTGCCTGTCTCCTCTGGCTTTGATTCTCTCTTGGTCGTGGTCAACCATGGGCTTACAAAGGGGGTAATTCTCTGCCCTACCAAAAAGACCATCAATGCATCAGGGATTGCAGCCCTCTTTTTCCACAAAGTCTTCCAATGATTCAGTCTATACAACAAGATCATCTCAGACAGAGGACCCCAATTTGCATCCACCTTCGCTAAAGAGCTCAGAAATCTTCTGCACTATGAACTTGCCCTCTCCACTGCTTATCACCTGCAAACTGATGGAGAGATGGAGCAAGTAAACCATGAAATCGAAACATACCTCCACATCTTCTGTGGATCCAACCCTGTGGCTTGGGCAGAACATATCACCCTTGCTGAATTCACCCATAATCACTGCCCTCATTCCATTACCAATCAATCTCCATTCTATCTCATGATGGGATATGAACCCTGTCCATTCCCCATGATCATCTTGGACTCCTCTATCCCTACCACAGAATCCCATCTCAAGCTTCTTTCCACAGCACAAGAAGAAGCCCTTGCCTCCCATGAGCTCATTTGACAGATCATGAAAGCTAAAAATTGGAAAACCTTCAAGCCATTCAAAGTCAGCAACAAGGTCTGGCTAGAAAGATGCAATCTTAAATGCTCCCTTCTAAATCCTAAATTTGCTGCCAAATGAGAAGGACCATTCACAATTAGCACCACCCTATCCCCTATCATGTACAAACTCTGACTCCTACAGGCATGGAAAATCCACAACATATTTTATGCTTCCCTCTTATCTCCTTATCTTGAGAACACTGTCCATGGCTGGAACTACCCTTCTCTGCCACCAGATCTCATAGATAACAAAGAACATTATGGAATCAAGAAGGTTTTTCAACACAAGGGCGCCCCATCTTGAAGACAATACCTGGTTCGATGGAAGGGTTATTCTGCAGAAGAAGACTTGTGGCTTCCAGAAGTGGAGTTCGCCAATGCCAAGGAAATCCTCCAGGACTATAAAAAAGCCCTGTGATGCCCCCACTAGACTCACTCCCCTTGACCACCAACCACCATGGATGCCTCCCACATCCCCACTTCTGCCCTTCTCTTCATCATGCACAGTGAACTCATCTACAACCCCTCCCTAGTCACTGACGCCCTCCTTGACAGTGCCCTCCTTGACCCTTGCCTTGTCACCACTCTTGACCATGTCATTGCTTCCCATTCCCCCCTAGATTACCTTTGGAATGTTTATACCCACCATATGGCCATGTGAGATGCTATCATCAGCCTCACTGACCATGTCTCTATGAATCCCGATATCCGTGTGCTTTTTACTCTTTTACAATGATCAGACCTTTGCCTTCATAATTCCCTTCTTGCTGCCCTTACCCAACTTGACCTAGGCAATGCAGTCCAAAGGATTGATGCAGTTCTTTGGGACTTTGGAAATGAATCCCCCATCTTTCCCTCATTCATCACCATTGACGACTCCCATCCAACCATGACCTCTGAAGACATAGCCACTAATCAGGAGGATGAACCCCTCTCTGACTCACACCTCTGGTACTGGCAGACTTGTTTACATTGCCATTGCCTTAGTCACAACAAACTCCATTGCAAACGGTATACATGCCCAGGATGTTCAACCACCATACTGGGCCATACACTCACCAACTGCATGGAACCTCCCTACAACACTCTACCAGACTCCTCCCCTGATTCCTCATGGTGGAGTACTCCATCCCCACCTCCTCGTCCTCACCCTTATTGCCATCCATCCTGCCATCTCGTTTCCAAAGCCACTCAATATCCCCCACTGCCACCTTACCCACTATCCCCTTCCTTTTCTACCACCAAATTATGAACCCCCACCAATGCACCCTCTTCTCAAACCTTTTCCCAGGGTGTGTCCTAGATTCTCACCCTATCATCAAACACCTCTCCCCTTCTCTATCCCCTGAACCAGCTGTACCACCTTGCCTCAATCCTATGGATCCTCATCAAACCATCCTCAAATATGACTAAGGACCAAATCTACTAGGACCTTGAACAATCAGCTGAAACCAGGAGGTTTCTTTGATGGGAGTAAAAAGGGTGTAGTGTCATAATTCTCTTTTCTTCATCTTCACATGCATCACTTTTCACCCTTCACACCTCATCTTCCTTTCACCCAATCACATTGCACATCATATGGACACCATTTCCCATTGAGTCATCATGTCTTACACATGGGACTTCTCTTCTGCTCCATGACCTTCCATTTTCCCATTGACTCATTCCATTTGACTCATGATTTGTCATCTGATTCCCATTGACTCATCACCTATGACTCCTTATCTTTGGTACTGTTATGCAGGGCATACCTCAAGTGACCAAGACTAAGACCTACAGGCAGGACACTTATGAAGAGGTACAACTCAGCCTGAGGGATGAAGGACTATATGCCTGGGTAGGCGGTCTTGAGGCTATATGTTTGAAAGAACAGACTAAAGGACTAAGAGACTAGAGAGCCCAAGGAGGGCGACAAAGGACTAAGAGCCTGAGGAGGCTGACGAGGGGCAGAGGTGTCATATCCCTAAGTTCAACTCCGGTGCTCTGGACCAACTCCATCGACCTCCGCTTCCGGACTTGTCTTTCCGTTCCTCTTGTCTCTGTTTTCTCCTTTCGTGTTTGCTCCATTCTACTTTGACATCGCACGTAGAACTCTCCCGTCACTGTGCTCGTTACGCGAAGCACAGCTCGGGCCTTCGTGTCTCCGGAGTATAACTCCGAGGGTTTATGATTACTGATCACTTACTTCTCTGTTAGTAATTTGCTTCCGTCCTCCGTATATAAAGCCTCGTCTCTCCGCTGTAATACCTCAGTTCGAATATCATCTAAGTCACTTCCCCTCTGCTCTCCGTCGGATCCCGTCTCTGATACTCTCTATCCCGTTCTCTGAAATACGAGGACACGAACGTACAGAGGTGCAGCATGCTCACCACATCGCTGAAGCCGACGTCCTCCCCGCTCCGACCCAACTCTGTCCCCGCCTTCCCGTTCCCTTGTCCCCCGCACCTCCGACCGACCGGAGTAGAGCGGAGAAGGACCGGACTTGACAGTATATTTGAACTCACGCCTGTGCGTTCGTCCGTACCTACGACATGACTACCCGCATTATCCAGACGCGTGCACAAGCCCGCGCCAACCCTCGACCTGACACTCCTCCACCACCACCCGGATCGGGGAGCTTCCTCTCCTTTCCAGCGCGACATAGCTCTCCTCCGCCCTTGAGCGGAAGAACGACTCCCACTCCCTCCCGTCCTGGCCGCGTGCAGCCATCTAGCAGTGCGTCTCACAGGGACGAAGACCTTGCTCCAGACGATCCCACCATAGAGGCCACACCTGCTCCGGGCGGCGACCCCAGCGATGACCCCGACGATCCGGGCAACGGAAGCTGGGATGGCGTACTTCGTCAGCCATCTCCCCGCAACATTCCTATCCCATCTACCCGATCCCCATCTCCACCCCCCAACAACATGCTCGCCCTAACGCAGGCGATCCATGCGCTCGCGAAAGCGAACTCCGAGCGCGACACTTCCTCCTCTCGGACCAAGGTCCGCGAGCCCAACACGTTCGACAGAACGGACCCTCGCAAACTCCGCGCCTTTTTGGTGCAGTGCGAGCTCAACTTCCAGGACCGCCCAAAGGCATTCCGGCTGGATCGCGCTAAGGTTGTCTTCGCGCAGTCCTACCTCAAGGGTATGGCCTTGGAATGGTTCAAACCGGACCTCCTTAACTCCGCTACTTACCGTCGCCGTCCTCTGTGGATGGATGACTACGAAACATTTGTCGAAGAACTAAAGGTGAATTTCGGTCCGCACGATCTGGTCGGAGATGCAGAGCATCA
>JBBPLS010000484.1:2006-16323 GCA_038089895.1 Boletellus ananas | reverse complement strand
GCATCCTGATAACACTGGGGGAAGCGGAGTGACTTTGGGTTGGTCAGGCGCGGTTTTTCTTGCACGCAGGGTGTGAACATATCGTCACACATGACAGCATGGTGAAATCGGATCAACTACCATCATGGCTCCGCGAAAACCTTACAGTGGGCGCGCGCATCTAATCAAGGCAGATAACGTTCACTCTTTGAATCCGCCGTTCATTTAGAAGTGAATTTTATGAGCGGCGAACCAGATTCCGCGTTGACTTGCCTGGCTCGCGGCGTGCAATGGGGGGCACATGCTATGGTATGCTCGTGAGGCAAATGGCTAGCAGGCCTGCGAAGGGACGAGACGAGACAAAGTCAGACCGTACCCACGAATCCCTGGTACTAGTACCCAATCTGGGGAGCTGTGAAACTCACTGTGGACTCGGTCGCAGTGTGCGGCCTGGAACGGCACGGCTAAAATCCGCCTCAAGATCGGTTCCCAATTCGGTCACTCAGCAACTCGTTACAAGGACCCGAAGAGAAGCGAGCCCGCTCGGAGAAGCCCCAGTGAGAGCAGGACTGATACCACTAGTACTGTAAGTGGTGCAACAGCATCTACTGAACTACGAGGCCTTCGGCCACCGCGCCATTGGCAGGACCCCGGCGCTACCCTCGTAAGCTGCCTTTGCGGGATCGGCATAGAGCATCGCCCGGTGGCCCATGGCGTGCACTGGCCGGCCGCTGCCTGCAGTCGCGGGACCAGCAGTAGCGAGCAATGGTTCCTATCCAAAGAAACTACTAGCAAATATTCGTGATACTTATCCTCCCAGCTGATCTTCTTGGACGCCAGCTCCTTCACAGCGCTCACCACTCAGCATTGTCCTCAGTGCCAGTGGTCACTGGTAGGGGTGGTTCCTCCGACCCAATTGGCACGCTGACGCTTGAAATGTCGGCTGGGCAGAGGCAGCGGCGCTGGAGCTTCTCGTACCCTGCATCCTCCTCACGGCGCTGCTGAATGCCATGTCGTTATCCACCGCGACGGCTAGAGCATCGTCGACAGCTGGTACCGGGGCTGCAACTGCCCCAGCAACGACATGTTGAAATGCCCTTATGCCTCCCTGGATCATCCACTTTGCACCCTCTACATACGCTACATCTCCAGGGACCGTAACCCCACAGACCACATGTTAGTATCACGGCCCCATCATTTCCTCCTACCCCACCTCGACATCCCACCTTCCCTTTGCCCCTTCGGCGACACCATATCTATGGTCCAGTGCTCACGGCGCCCCACTTGGATCGCCCCTATCTCGAGTACCTAGTCGGTAGCCACAACTATCCCGCCCCTCCCCAACCTCTCGGGCCTCACTGAGGCGGAAACTCTCCCTCCGGCATCCCTGTGCCATTCCTGCCTCGCCGAGGAGCATATCCTGCCCTCTGACCCCCCGGCGCTTAGTCCCTCCCTATTCTCCACAGCCAAGACCGCGTGTATCCTTACCACATTGCCCAAAGCTTGGAATGAATCCACGAGAGAAACACGCATCTGGCCTTGAGCCTTCCTTGCATTTTGCGACATGAAAGGTCCCTGGGGAACAGCGCACGTCAGCAGACGTCTGCTTCATCTCCGTTTTTCCCTCTTCCTTGGCCGACCTCTGTACTCATGGTACCATCGTACACTAGCTTTGCAGGGTCTGGGCATCGCACATCATGCATCGCGGTCGCCCATGGGGTGGGCTGGGGGACAACGCTTATCCATGCTGAGATCCCGCCGGATGTTCTACTCGCTTCCTGGATTGATTTAGAAGAGCCACAGTATGTACTACTCTTGGATATTTCCTACGGCCCCATATTGATACCAAGGAGGTGAACCATAATGCGAAGCGGGAAGTCTACAAGGCATCCTGATGACTGGGCAAGCAATGTGACCCTAGGCTGGGACGAGATCCTAGTGCAAAAAATGTCGTGTGGTCCTGAAAGCCAACTATCCAATGTACTTAGTACTTAGCCCACTTCCCCACGTCCCACATTTTCCATACGTTGAAGAATTGACAGTTCGTGATATTGGCTCATATATCAAGAACCACGAATATCGTACACTCCGTATTCTCGTCGCGCTATGTACATACCCACTCCAGACGTACTGAACCAGGTACACTTGACAGCCACCGTCGAGGGAAGTCACGCTTCCTCCACAGACTCCATGAGTTTTGGGCCATCCTTCCAGGACTCCCACTGTAGGTGCTTAGACGTGGCCGTACTCCCAAATTTCACCTGCGCATCCAGGTGTTCCATGTGTGATTTCTCCCTCTCGGGTACCTGTTGCATATACACTAGATCATGGAGCACGTCCCTCAACGCTTTAATAGAAGGATCTGAAAGAAACGGATACGTGGTGGCGTCCACACCAGGCGCATAGACGCGCAGACAGGGGTCACTGTCGCCCCGCTCTGGGTAAGTAACTTCGACCTGCGATGCTGGATGTCCAAGGTCGGCCAAGATGGCAATGTAAGGTAGGCTACACGGGTCATCCTTGGAGGCTTTGCCGCTGATGTAGTCACTTCGTCGAGTGATATTGCGCAAGAGTTTCTTCCTCTCCGATGTACTACCCGTTTTCCCTGCCTTGTCGGACACGAAGATCTGCGACATTTGTGGCTCCCCCTTGAAATATATGGGAATAATCTTGTCGACGAGGGGCTGTTGGTGGCAACATTGTATTGCACTAGTCCTGTACCAGTGGCGTCGTGTGCACTCGTTCAGACTGCACGGTAAATATTGAACCATCAGACTCATGAAAAGATATGACGCTAGGACGCGAGATGACCGACCTCAATGCCCCTCCAGCTGGTTTAGCAATGTCTAGCTCCATGGAGACCCAGTGAGAGAAATTCAAGTACGCTTTCTTGAAGGGCTCGGAACCATCGGGTGTATCTGTGCCCTCTGTTTTCCAGGGCCACTTGACCCCCGATCCGAAAACAAATTCGAGCCAATCCGTAACAGGAACCATTTCACAGTCAATGAGGTTTTCACTCCAGTCAGACGGAAACCCTATTGCCTTGTTTTCCTTCTGCGCTCGATCGCGGACAAACAAGTCCTTGGCTAACAGCCAAAGCAGTCGGCTAGCAAGCTCGCCTCGCTGGCCAATGTCGATCATGCCGTGGTTGACCTGGTCCATCAGTGTTTGTAGACTTCTCTCGAGAGCGTCACTGGCCGCGTGCAGACTGTTCGCGGCCATGCACGACAGGAGTGGCTCGGATGGATAGCTCGTGAACCTCCAGTTGCGATCCAGAGTCGTCGCGAGACATATTCGCAGGTGACTCGCCACCCCTGCCTCCAGATATTGGACCGAGTCTGGATGTCCGAAGGTAATCTTGATATCAAATCGTTGTCCAAACACCGCGAGCACCTGGTTCACATTTATTGGATCGAAGGATGATGAGCACTGTAGTTTTCCCGACGCAGTCTGTAGGAACACCTCCGGGATCCCGTGTACGGTCTTGAGTGACACCCATCTGCCGTCGAGAATGACGTCTAAGTAAGTCACCAGCCACGATGAGGAGAGGAGAACGTTACAAGGGCCTCCCATAACCAATGATGTTTTCAAGCTTGGAGACATGCTCAGGATCGCCCCTGGTGTCCGGTGCACACTGGTCCCATCCTAGTTGAGTGTAAGGTGGGAATATCTTCTCTCCGTGAACAGCAACGCGGTCTGAGTTGTCTGAAAATAGATATGTCATGAGATGAGATCGAGGATAATTTACCAGTGACCACACTCACGCATCTTGTTAGGAGCTGCGAAGTCGGCGACTTGGGAGACCGTTGAAGCGAACACAAGCCAGATTGCGTGCATCCTGTTACCAAAATCAGAATAGCTCTTCACAACCCTGAAAAGAACGTCCGCAGGGCGGTATCCTTTTTTTTCTGTCAACAAGTGGGCCTCGTCAAGCGCTATCAGTAACTTAGGTTTGTCAGAATTTCCCAAATCGGGATACATGGCCTCGAGGGAAGCCACCATTCCAGCATAGGATTTATGAAGGCGTACAGACTGACTGCTGCTATTGGCTTTAGGTTTGTTTCAGATCACATTCTCAGTCATTCGAACCGTGACTATAACACTTGCCTGAAAGGGACAGCGTTTCCATCCTATCGGCGGTCTGCTCGACCTCTGCACCGGTAACGTTGCCAGTAGTTCCATCGTCGTCTTGGGGAGAAATTTCAGCTGTTTCAGCAGGGTGTTTGTCGACTTGATGGATGAGGCTTGCATGAACCTACAGTGACCGTCAGTTCGCAGGCGGCTCGTAGCATTGTAAAGCCATACCTCGTTGTATTTTTTATCAAGTTCGGCGAAGAACTTAGCCCTAGTGCCCGCCCCGCCACTCATGTTGCACATTTGATCAATCCATTCATGGGCAGCTCCTGTGTCAGGACGACTTGTGCTTGGCGGTGGGAGGAATTCACGGATCGTGTCGAAAAGAGCAATAAAGAAGGCATAGCAGATCGTCTGGTATACTTCTTCGGTTGGGGTAAAATTGGACAAGATTTTTGACGGGATCACATCTCGTAGCGGGAAGCTTTGCTCGTTCTCGCCACGCAAGTTCATGTAGATGACGATGACGTTCTTCTTTCTCATCTGAGCATACGTTCAACCAGTGCATATTGTTGTCAGAACATGAGAAATCACCTCCATTAACATCCTCGATTTCCCTGTCCCTGAACTCTGGACAATGCAACAGAACCTAGCGTAGTAAACCGGACGTTTCGTTTTGTCCTTGAACAACTTCTGGTTGTACGTCAGATACTCGTAGAAACCGTCTACAGCCGTGCCAACGAATTTCGCCTCAAAGGATTTGGACAACTGTCGGGATAGCTCTATCGATGGAGATCAGTCCGTGGTGGTGGACAGAGGTGATTATAACGCTGAGACTTGGACACTTACAAGTGGATTGTGTCGCAGTTGGTGATATCGATAACACTCCCTCTGGCTGGAAAATGTCTAGCAGATGGATGGGCAAGTCGACAAAAGATTACAAGGGTAGTAGTAACACACCGATGTTACGAATGTCGCTGTATTCCTTCTTATGCCAGGCGGACGAGAGCATATCCCGCAATCCTGAATAGGTTTGGAGTAATGACTTTTGCTCGTCACGGGCGAGATATTTTTGGTTTAGCTTCCCATCTGAATGATGGATGATGAGATAGATAAGTTCCCGGCAGTCGAGGAGCAAAAGGGAGCCTGAGGTGGCGAGATCGAGCTCCAGAGCCTCATCGTTCACTGCCTGGTCGAACTTTTGATGCTCGGCCTTGGTGAAGCGATCTTGGAGAATCTTGAGGGACATGACGGTGCTGAGTCCGTCCCTCTTTCAAGACGCGCCGCTTTTATGCTGTCTGATCACCCACCCTGCACAGCATTTCAAGCAGGTCAGTCACATTCTTGATTGTTCGCTATCCGGATCGAGCCCACAGAAAGCAGACAAGCCCCATGTTTGGATGCGCTGGCAGGCAATAATAAAAACAAGAATAAGAATTTTCTGGCGCACAACCAGATCCGTGTCTAAAGCCTAAAGTGTAAAATTGGCATTTCTCCCTTGCTAATTGATCATGGCTGGAGGCTGAGTGACTCTGACGCGAATAAATAAACTTTGCTCTAATCTAATGACATAAAGGACTGGACGATCACTGCCACAGCGCCATGAAACAAAGGAAACATTTAATCACTGCCAGATGGTTAGCGACTGAACGAAAACGGCGCATTCCTTGTCTGAACCCCCGTGGATTTAATCGCATTCTTTAACAGGAATATCCGTTGAAAAAAGAACATAAATGCTGGAACCCTCTGATGGTTGTGGCAGATATGTGCATGCATGCGCGCGCGCGTGCGGTGTGCAGTGTGTGTGCGGATGTGTAGTGAGTTGGTGGGACTCGTGGGCGTAGGCACGCACCGGATTGGTTTATGCCAGTGGGCGTGTCATTATCTGTGCACGATGTACTGACTGTATTGGCTCGGCGCGGACACCCGTTGTTACACGCTGGGCCACCAGAAACTCATAGGCTACATCCGTCGAACGAGTCACGTGTCAGTCAACCGATCTGGGGCGAATGGCTACCAGCCCTTGCCTAGATTCTCCTGCCCATCCCCCAGCTGGTCCACGGCCTGCATGTCTTCCCAGACCCCAGTTCGTTTTCAGCAGCCACTGGTGCGGGCACGCTGATGGCCAAGGTATCGACCGTGGCCGCGTTGAAGTTCCTCGTATCCTGTGTCCTCTGCATGGACGCCATTTTCTCATCCGTTGCGGCAGCCAGGGAGTTGCAACTGCCCCGCCAACGACATCTTACGTCCTCCCTGGATCGCCCACTTTGCACCCTCCACTGACGCTACATCTCCAGCGACCGTAGCTCCACAGACGAGACATCAGTATCACGACCTCTCCATCCCCTCCTACCCCACCTCTCCATCCCACCTGCCCTTTGCACCTTTGACGGTTCGGGTGTCCCCCCTATGGTCCAGCGTTCACAGTGTCCCCACCTGGGTCTCCCTGATCTCGGACACCTAGCCGACGGTCACAACCCCCACTGACCTGGCGACTCTCTCCCTGGATCGCTGTGACCTTCCTCCCCCACCAAGGAGCGTATCCGGCTTTGGCTCCCTCTGACCCCCCGGCGCTCAGTCCCTCCCCATTCTCCACTGTCGACGCCACACGTATCTTTATCACATCATCCAGGGCCTGGAATGATTCCACGAGAGACATAAGCATCCGGCCATGTGCCTTTCTTACCTTATACGAAACGAAAGGGTCCTCGAAGAGCAGCGCGCGTCGGCAGACGTCCGCTTCATCTCCGTTTTCGCCTCTTTCGCGGCCGGTTTCTACACTCGGTAACATCCCGAACCACCTTGACGAGGTCGGGGCATGGCACATCATGCATCGCAGTCACTCACGGCGAAGGCTGGTCGTACTGGCACTACCTCTTGGGTGTCTCCTACGGGACTTTTGTTGGGCCAATGGTCACTTGCTTGTTCACTTTCGTCGCCACGCCCAGGCGCCGCCACCCTACATGCAAGCTCGCCCTGACGTTCAACAACCCCTTTCTACGTCCGCTTGTCCGTGCTTCATCCTCCTGTAAGCCGTCGGCTCCCTCTTATCATTCGGGCTTTGCACTCGCCGCATGCATCATCGTCACCCACTCCTCACCACCAGGGACCAGCTCACGCAATGCACTCGAACAAGCAACCGACCCCCGTCAGAGAGCAAGCAGGATGAGTCCATTGCAACATGCTAGCAACCCCCAATGCACGACAAGTATTACCGTTGGAGAACGGCCCATCTCCTCAGCATATACAGCATGTACGTACACTACACTTATTTACATTTCCTTTCCCAAACACGCGGGACGCTACGGTACATCATTTCCTCCGTGTCCAACGGCCCTCGGAGCCCATTGTGTCACTGCGCCGTCACAGGCGTCACCGTCGACCAAAACCTAGGCGGCCAAGACCCGTCGTCACCACCACCATCATAAAATGGGAAGAGAAAAAGGGAGGGCGTACGCGCATCGCCGGAGCAACCCCCGGTCGGTCGTGATCGGCTCCACCACCGGCTCGTCCTCATCCGTCCGGTTAAACAACATCTCCGTCCTTCCAGGCCAGTGATGGTTCCAACGCGGCGTGATGTTGCTCGGGTCAAACTTCACGTTCACATCCTCGTACTTGGCCACCGACACGAACGCGTGCGTCAACGCAGTGAGGAACTCCTTGTTGTTGTATGGAGGAACCCTTGGATCGGACCGTCAGTCAAGGAGCCCGTCGGAAGCCAACAAGCGGTAGCACACCTAGACAGGTAGTAAGGAACGTCGCCCACGTGTATCGCCGGTGGGATGGCAAACAAGCCCTGGAGAAGACAAGGTGTATCACAGGGGCACATCCATTCAAGGTGATGCCGGAAAGCACAAACCTTCCACGAACGACCTGCAAATGCCCGCAGCAGGTAGTAAGTCGGGCATATAATGATAGCTGTACGTGGGTGAGCATCAAGTCACTCCCGTTCCTTCCGAAATGTGGTGACAGGTAGACTTACACTCTCCTATAACCAAGGAGTTCTGTTCGCGCGCAGTGCCATGACCCTCGTACACTGCCGTGGCCTCCTTCACCTGGCGGGACGTTAGGGTAGGGAAAAGGTTCGAGATGTAATCAGCAGTCGGCAATGTCCTGTTGGGATGCATGAAGAAATCCCCTTCATGCTCGTTGCTGAAAGCGAGGAGGAAGCGCTTCGAGGACGTTACATGGCGATACATGCGAGAAGCGCAGTGACCCACCCCGTTCACGCGGCCCCTCCCCAATGTCACTGTTGGACGCTCGACGATGAAGGTACCGTCGACGACTGGAACAAAAGCGAACGTGCTGTAGAAAACAGATCGGGCGATGTCGCGATTTGCGGTCACGAGAGACTCTACGTCTACGGACTGTAAACATCCAAAGGTGTCCGCGCTGGATGCACATCTGTGCAGGATCAATTAGTACGCGACAAGGACGTGCGTTCGGGGTGTCTTACCCGGTCTCAGCAACAATCCTGTCATAGAACGACTAACCGTTGTCGGTACGCAGTACATGGGAAAACGAAAAAAAAAGAACGCAAGTGCCTACCTGAGGCACCCGGTCGTTGTAATGGTACTGAGAAAGCAAGGCTGGTGAATTGACGATGACACCGTTGAACAGTGGGGGTCGAGTGTTTCCTCCATGAGCGATTACATGCTGTAAGATCGAGCCGCCGCCGGCGGATTCACCCCAGATGGTAACACGAGTCTTGTCGCCTCCAAACAGTCCGATCTAATGCCGAGTGGTGAGTAAGAGAGAAGATGAACGCAAGGGGGTCGTACATGATCTTGGACCCACTGGAGTGCGAACGCTTGGTCGACTGGTTGGGGGAATGTGATCACTTCAAGCTATGGTGAGGGTGATGATGATTGCTCACGTATACCGGCATTTAGAGCACCATGAGCTTTGACCTCGTTTCCGGACAAGAATCCTATGGAAGGAGCCGAGTCAATTCACGGGGCAATACGAAACTGCGAACGGACACACCGAATGCACCTAGGCGGTATTGAATGATCACAACGATGACGGTATGCTGGGAGGCGGAGACGGGAATAGCTCCATCGAACTGAGCCGCAGCTCCAAAAGTGTACCTAGACTCGGAGATAAGAACGCGGGCCCAGTGACCAAGGAACTAAATGCATACCCTCCGCCGTGAATCCACACCACAACAGGAAGGCCATCGGTGGCGGCTGGTTCGGAGGGGATCGTTCCAGGAACGAATACACTACAATGAGGTTTAGGGTGACAAGTCATCGACATCCTTGTTGTACAAACCCACTCACTTCAGGAACAAGCAATCCTCGGTCGAGGTCGGAGCCAAGTCTGACTGTCCAAACGGCGATGTCGATGCGAAACCGGGATCGGAACCAGATCCGCCCTGATAACACGTGTTGGGGTGCTGCGTCGCGAGTTGAACACCAGGTTCGTGAACGGGGGGCTGAGGTGCTTGAAAGCGCAACTTTCCTGGTTTGTCGTGAGATGAGGATGAGCACACAAGGGGAAGGTGGGAACGGGGGGGAACACTCACCGACCGGCGGGGCAGCATAGCGAACACCCAAGTAGCTCGTAATGTTCGTCTCTGTATCATAGTGTCCTTGGTATTGTGCATACCCCACATCGACGATGGGCGCATCCACGTTTGCATCCATGGGCTCCTGCGGCCCCCAAACAGATATCCAAGACGTGAGCCATAACGTGAGGCAGACGAGGCGACAAGGCATCCTCGCGAAACTAAGGGAAGCGAACCGGCCAGGCTCGGTTTTATTTGTGTGGGGTGTGAACTCACGGCGGTGGGGCTAGATCGGATCAGTGGCCACCAAGGCTTCGCGAAAACCTCACAAAGGGCGTACGGGTCTCATTAGGACAGTTCATTGTTCTCCATGGCGGCGATGTCGGCATGGAGTTATTTTTGCTATGTACTTGGAGTCGACAGTGCAGCGCGTCAGAGTTTAAATCCTCAATGTTACTGTATGGAATGCAGAGAAAAGAGTGAAGGCACACGTGTGGGCCTGGAAAGGGCAAGACAGTCCTGCGTCGCCGTGTTCGTTTGAAGCTTGGACGAGGGGTGACTGCGGGATTTCATTCGACAAGAGCTTCGGCACAGCCAAAGATAACATATCTCGGCGATCCCCGCAGTCGGCGCTATCCCTTTTTTTCATCTCTGCCCGTCGCCACGTAAAGGATGATCACAAATGGATAATGACGCAGAGAACTTACTGCGTGCAGTCGCAAGAATCCCCTGCCTGGTATCTGCCATACCAGAGTACTCGAGTCCAGGTCGTCGCCAGCCGACGCCCTCCTGCCCCATCATCGGATACCGACTATTCCCCTCTGCACCTCAACATGTACCTCATTCCCGATGATGCCCATGTACGCGTTAGCTCGTAATTTCCCCGCCATGTTGGCTTGATCACCATCTACACAGCAAATAGGGAGGCCGGCAATGAATAGAAGTATACCACCGCCTGCCACAGGAAGCTGAAGGAGTGTGATCGTGCACTTCCATCCACTGTTGGACCAACCTTACCAATCGCAAGAATTGCAATAACCGGTACTTTGATCGCGCACGACCAAATGAACGCTGTGAGGGACTCCCAACGCTTCAAAGCTTCACAGCGCGACATTTACCAAATTAGATTCACAACAAGAAAAAATATCTGCGGCCACGGTAGACGCACGTACCCCAACGATGCCAAGTAGCACCTTCACCACTCCTTGGGACGATTTCGGGGCACCCCTAGTCACAGGGTATACAATGGTGGAACAGATAAACCACTCACGACGAACGTTCTAGTCCGTCTGCATGCCAAATGCCCCCCCGAAACTCGTTGCGTCATTGCGCCGTCGCAGACGTCATCGACGCCCAGAACCTAACGAATTCCAGGTGCATCATTAGTCCCCCAAGAAATAATCAAAAGAGAAGACGTACGCGCATCGCCGAAGCAACCCCGGATCAGTCGTCATCGGCTCCACCACCGGCGCACCCGCCTCCGTTCGGTTAAACAACATCTCCGTCCTTTCGCGCCAGTACATACCCCAATATGGTGTCATGTTGTCCGGGTCAAACTTGACGTTCACATCCCCAAACTTCGCCACTGACATGAACGCGTGCGAAAACGCAGTGATGAACCCCTTGTTGTCGTACGGAGGCGGGTGCCTGTGTAGTCGTAAATCACGCCAGTCCTTGGATCAAGCGTCCACTCGATGATCGGAGAGTACCATACCTGGAAAGGTAGTAGCGAAGGTCGTCCGCGTGGTTGGCCGGCGGGATGGCAAACAGACCCTGAAGTAGTCACGTCCGATAATGGATAATTTGAGCAACAGCCCATCAAAGAACCGACCTTCCACGACCGGCCCGCGAACGTCCGCAGCAAGTAGTAGGTCGGGCATACAATAGTAGCTGCAAGTGAATCAACGTCGAACTCTTCCAGGACGAGTAAATCAGGTGACTTACACTCCCCCACAACCAAGGTCGCCTGCTCGAATGCACTCCCATGGCCTTCATACACTGCCGCCGCTTCCTCGACCTCGAGAGACGTCATGGCGGGGAACAGCCTAGAGATGTATTCCGTGATCGTCAACGTCTCGTTCACGTCCATGAAATATTTCCCCTCGTTCTCATTGCTGACCGCGAGCAGGACATGCTTCCAGGATCATCACATGGCGATACATGCAACCATAAGCGTTGTCACGCACCCCATTCACCCGACCCTTCCCAAGTGTGACCGTCGGACGCTCGACGATGAACGTACCATCCACGACCGGGACAAACACGAACGTTCCATAGAACGCAGACTGGACAATATCACGATTCGCAGTCTCGAGCGTCTCCGCATCCACGGACTGCACACATCCAAATGTGTCGGCACTGGATCCACATCTGTACAGGATCTGTCACTACATGGATAACAAGCGGCAAGGGCGCCTTACCCGGTCAGAGCAACAACTCTGTTATACAGCGACTAATCAATGTGAGCCCGCAGTCCGGACCAACGCAAAGATAGCCCCTACTTGGGGCACCCTGTCGTTGTAATCATACTGAGAAAGCAGTGCCATCGAACTGACGATGGCATCATTGAACAGTGGGGGTCGAGTGCTTCCTCCATGGGCGACTATATGCTGTAAAACCGAGCCGCCACCGGCGGATTCGCCCCAGATGGTAACACGAGTCTTGTCGCCACCAAACAATCCAATCTAGCATCCACTGGTGAGTGGGTGAAACGATACATAAGGGGACCATACATGGTCTTGGACCCATTGAAGTGCAAACGCTTGGTCGACTAGGGTTGGAAGGGATATGAACAGTCAAGCCGAGGCGGAATGAGTCATTTGCTCACGGAGACCTGCATTGAGAGCCCCCTGGGCCCCGACTTCATCCCCTGATAGGAACCCTATCGAAAAAACAAGGTTGGTAGACAAGGTGCATGAGCCTCCCAGTGGAGAGCATACCGAACGCGCCTAGGCGGTATTGAATGACCACGACGACGACGGTGTTGAGGGAGTCGGCGACAAGAGAAACTCCGTTGTACTCGGCTGCAAATCCAAATGCGTAGCTAGACCAAAAGGTGAGAGTACGCGATCATAAACGCGGGAGAACGAACGCGTACCCTCCGCCGTGAATCCAAACCACGACAGGAAGCCCGTCAGCGGTGACCGAAGGGATTGTTCCAGGAACAAATACACTCCAATTACGCCGTTAGAGTAGAGCTCCGTCAATGGTTGTGACATGCCGCTTACTTGAGGAACAAGCAATCCTCAGAGGAGGCTACGCCGGTACTCGAACGTTTATCGTATCTGTACTGCGCGTCCGATGCGGCCAAGTCGGGATTAGCACCAAATTCAGATTGATAGCACATGTTGGGGTTTTGGTTCGCGAGCTGCACGCCAGGCTCAGGAAACGGTAGCTGAGGGCCTTGAAATCTAAGCATTCCTGGGTTCGGGTGTGCGTAAATCAGTTTGGGTGCACGACAAGGGAACACGGAAACATGGAATGGGTGCCACACTCACCAACTGGTGGCGCGGCATAGCGAACGCCCAAGAAACTGGTGATGTTCATCTCTGGATCATAGTGTCCTTGGTATTGTGCATAGCCGAGATCCACGATGGGTGCATCCACGCTCGTGTCTGTGAGTCTTGTCGGAGGGCCCCAAACTGATACCAAAGAGGTGAGCCATAATGCGAGGCAGCCAAGTCCACAAGGCATCCTGATGACTGGGCAAGCGAGGTAACTCTGGGCTCATACACTATGCACACTGGTTGGTTGGTCGTGGACTGGTTCGAGTGAGGTGTTGGGTGCGATGAAAAAGAACGCACGTTATTATACTACAATATGAACTTTGGGATCCGAATATGGTTACTACGTTCCCTCAAATTTAACAGCATAGGCGTGTACGTGTTCCCTGACTCCCACGGAGTGGGGGAGGGTTCTGTCAGCCAGAATCGTACTTGGCTCTGCAAGACGACCTGTGTCAAAGGGGTCGAAGCGCAACTCATGGTAAAGGTGCCGAGAGGGTGGGATGAGGGCAATAAGAACCTGTCTGAGTAAACACTAAACAACCCGATCTCGTGCTACTGTACTGCATACTGCAAGCTGTAGGAGAGCGAGATAGGAAGACTTCGAGCGGACACGGTGTCACTCGTCGTCGATATGGAAGCGGATTCAGGCGACTGAAGACGAGAGAGCGGGAACAAGATTGGAAGAGAACTGAAGTGGTGTGCGATTCTGTGCTGATCCTAGGATGAGTTACATGGGCGCAGCGGGCACCTTTATAGTGCGTGCGACAGACTTGTGGTACGACTAAATGGGACAGGAGTCGATGAGGATACAGCGGGACTGGAGGGAAAGCGTAGCGTTCGTGGTACATGAAACGAAAATGAAAGAAAGAAGTAGGGAAGAAAAGGAACAAGTGGTCCGTCGGAGGTAGCGATGGACTTCGTGGCCAACATTGATCATGCAGCTGTCACTCATCCAAGGAATCCACGAGAATGACACACGCATCCGGCCTTGTTGACACGAAAGCAGTGCTCGCAGCGCACGTCATGTTCCCAGTCTTGGCTTGTTGCTAGCCCAGGGGTTCGGGACTTTCCGTTCAGTGCTCGTGACTGGCCACATCGGTGACCGAAACCACCACAGAATAAAACCTACGAGCTCGACCACCCTGAGGTTGCAGGAAAACGCCTTGAAGTTGCGTTCCTCGCTCGAGTTCTGTTAGGATGCCTTGTGGCGTCGTCTGCTTTACCTTATGGTTTGTCTCTTGGCTATTTT